>CAHIKZ030004213.1:3377500-3380000 GCA_903632075.3 Acanthosepion pharaonis
TTTGTTTCAACACCTGCAGTGTCTTATCATGATGATGTTGAATATATATATATATATATATATATATATATATATATATATATATATATATATATATATATATATATTCAACATATCCATATATTCAATGACATATCCATCGAAATTAATCACATCTAAGGATCTAGTGCTCATGAAAGATTGTGTCAGGTCTAATGACACAGTGGATAAAGGCGTTAGTTAGATACAGTGACAGGAGTGTGAGTTCAATACATTGTTAAGTCAATCGAGAACTATCAGAGGGGAATTAACAAGAGATAACTGACATCCATTACACATGGCATGTGGAACTAGAACTGTCTACCCCAGTGAGCGAAATAATGGGTTCAGTTCGACACTCCAGCCACCTGAAGAAGGCCCGAGCCTACAATGGCCGAAACGTTGTGATAAACATGGCAACAAAGATGAGGACAATTGTCGGAATAATGTAAATAGTGTACATAATGCCTCATCTCCGAAATATAGACAGATACTGATGGAAACCAGTGTATGAATTTTAGTACGATGACTGAAGACCTGAATGAAATTTAACTTCTCAGCATTGCTCAGTTGTGAAGGCAGTGGGTTTGACACAAAACGATTTTAACCTGCGATGTTTCTACCTGAATAAGTCAAAGGATATTTTCGTGATTCTAACGAAATATGGTGTCAAGATGTCTAAACGTCTTATCTGAAGCGCCAAGTAGCAGACGGCTATCCCCAAATATGAGTGACCAGCTATCATATATATATATATATATATATATATATTATAAATAATTGATTTAAAATATGTTCTTTTCGCTACACAGTTCTAACCATGTTTCAAAAATTGAAAGCTAATTCGCTTGAGATGAAATTGAACTACTGCCTTTAATTACAAAATTAAATTCGAAGATTTTAGCTTCAATTTTTGAAACATGGTAACTCCTGTGTAGCGGAAAAAACATATTTATATCGATTAATTTATAATATTAATGCTCTGTAAATTTACGTTGAGCACTATTTTGTAAAAATAAAATATCTATAAGAACACCGGATTATATATCTTATTGTTCTTTCTTTCTTTATATATATATATATATATATATATATATATATATATATATATGTATTAAGAAATGGACAAAGTCCGACAATTTATTAAAGACATTTTTATGTTTAACATTCTTTTTATAGATACAAGTATTTTAGTAAATGCTCTGTTTATAAGAAACAGTATTAAATAACATTTACCGGCCTGAATGTCCGAGAAATTTTCAAAGAACGAGTATTTTCTATGTTAGTTTCTTTATTTATTTGGATTAATTTAGTTAATTTATTTTAGGTGTTCTTTATTTTTTTATGCATTTTATTGTATATTTTCATTTACTCTTTTCAGTTTTCGATTTTTAAGTAACGTAGTATTTTCTATCGTTATATAACAATTATAACTATGTTTTTCGTTCGATTTTTGGCTTGATTTTTATAGTCTTTTGGTCATAATGGTTTCTTAATTTATTTATTATTTAATTTATTTATCTGGGTTCATTGATTTTGATTTTATTTTTTATTTATTTATTCCATTTTGTCTTGTCTAACAGCTGTGTTTTGGTAATTTTTTGCGGTTAATTAATTATACTTATTTTATTGTCATTTTGTTTATTTATTTATTTTCTTTTATTTTCTTTTGTTTTTGTTTTCGATATTTAAATAGTGTACCAAAAAGTTATTTTTATGTCTGCATTTGAAATGTACTCGGATCGTTTATTTAATAATTTATTTTGTTCTGGGAAGGTAATGAGAGCTATTTTTTTCCTCCAAGCAAAGTTTATAAATTTTGGATTGGTTGTAGGCTGATGATCTTTTCATTATTTTTCCAAGATATTTTTGGTGTGATGTGCGTTTTGTTTTTAATTACAAAGATATATTTAGAAAGCATTATCTGTTCGCGTATTTACTATTTGTGAAACATGTTTTGTGTGCATAATTTCTTTGTTTCCGTTACAACTATATATACTTTTTCTTCATTATCTGGTGATTTTATTGTGGCTTGGTATATTACGCTGTTTTGTAAGCAATTACCGTTTAAGTGACTTTCGTGCTTCATTCTGCAGTTACACGTGGGTTTAATTTGTTCGTGTGGTTTGATGATAGTTTTCCTGTTGTGCTTTTTCATTATTTGTGCTATGTTCTCGCTGAAACTGTAGCTGATTTTTACTGTGGTTTTGTTGAATATTTTGTGTTGGGTGCTTGATTCCGGGGAGTGTTTGTGTAAGAAGCACACTACAATACCTTACACAAAATATTTCTACCTAATATTTTTTCAGGATATAATTATATTCTGTATTCATTACACACGGAGTAGCTATGAGAACACCACACTGTCCTTTTTTCAGCAATTCACTACAAGCATGGCGGAAGTGCCACGAGTACGCAAGGTGCTAGAGAAAGTATAAGTAAAGGAAAAGACTGGGAATAAGGAGGTTAAAGAACGGATAAA
>CAHIKZ030004213.1:3385000-3405000 GCA_903632075.3 Acanthosepion pharaonis
ATATATATATATATATATATATATATATATATATATATATATATATATAAACCAGTCATCATATTTGATTGTTTTTTTTATTAAACTGAAACACGCACGCACGCACACATGCACACACGTAGACGCAGAGAGACAAACACAATTTCGAATACCTGATCAATTTTACAAATTTCTTCATTTTTCAATTTATTTCAAAATCATTTTTTTTTTTAAATCAGAATTTAAAACAATCGGATTAAAAAAGCGCATTATTTATATTTTTTTGTTTTTATTTACACTTAATCTAACGTTTATATTATTTACATTATTCGGACTGTTATCCTTATTTTCATCGCCATATTCACAACGTTTTGGTCGTTGTACTCTCTGGCCTTCTTCAGGTGATTGCAATTTCGAACCGAACTCTTTATTTCATCCACCGAGGTGATTTGTTCTAATTCTACGTGCCATGCCTCTTACAGATATCTCAGTTTTTTTCCCTTAATTCAAATCTCCAGGTATTTTGGTTCACCACTGTTTTAGCCCGCTATTGAACACACAAATCATTGGGTCTACTAATTGGATCTAGCAAACATCTTTATTCACTGATCCATGTGTCCTTGAGAACTATATAAAGGTTTTGGTTCGAAATTCCAATCACCTGAAGTAGATCAGAGCTTATACAAGCCGAAACGTTGTTAATATGGCATTGAAGATGAGGATAACCGTCTGAATAATGTAAATAATATAATTAAGCATAATACCCTATCACAGAAATATTCTGATATTAATCTGACCTTACGAAAAGAAATTAAAAAACACACCAGTACATTCGAAAAAACTATTTGATATATATATATATATATATATATATATATATATATATATATATATATGAAAGGGATTAAGTCCGACTATTATTTAATGTATTTTCTGTTTAGACGTTATTTTTTATAGGTACAATTTATTTAAGTTAATTCTCTGGGTTTTTTTTTAAATTAAACACTATTAATTATATTTACAGTCTTAATGTTCGAGAAGTTTCGTAGACATGCATTCCCCGACAGGAATCGAATCTTTATTGCAGAACAGAAACCGTCATTTGATCTGACGTGATATGCCATTTGGCTACAGAGAAACTTCTGGTTAGCAAAGTTCATATGTTTATAAACATCCAATTTTTGACGATTTTTCTAGATCGATCATATCTACTCGCAAAATGTAACTTATCTTAAACAATGGCATCAAATAATGAAAGGGAAAAAAATTCGACAAATATTTAATATGTTTACTGTTTACACGTTAAAATATAGATACAATTTATTTAAGTAAATGCTTTGATTTTAATTAAACAGTATTAATTACAATTTCCGATCTGAATGCTCAAGAAATTTCGTAGAAAATATGCGCTCACCGTCAGGAATCGAACCTGTATACCTATACGAAACAGACACTTGATCTAATCATACTTATTATAAAACCCAGGTTGTTTGTTTGTTTGTTTGTTTGTTTGTTTGTGTGTGTGTGTGTGTGTGTGTGTGTGTGTGTGTGTGTTCGTTTATATATTGGATCGGATTTCCTACATTTTTCAACCGATTTCAACAAAACTTCACAGGACTACGTAAAATTACCTTGCGGTGGTTCTGACAGCGCCAAAAATTGGAAAAACACAATTGTTTTTGCACGAAATCAATTTGAAAACACGATTAAGTCGCCCGAATGAAAGGGGGACAACTCATATCGAGTTATACTTATTATAAAACCCAGGTTGTTTGTGTGTGTCTGTGTTCGATTATATATGGGATCGGATTTTCTACATTTTTCAACCGATTTCAACAAAACTTCACTTTTTTTGGCAGGTAGTGTTTTTTATTGTCTTGCACACTTTTTAGTTTATTTTTACATTCAAAATGCTTTAAAAATTCCATTTACAAGACAATTGTTTATAATAAGATTATATTCAATCGGTAGACTCATAACGATTAAAAACAATGATTTTGTTTACGTTTGGGTTTGACCAATTCGTAAAAAAAAACTAATTAAGACCTGCGAGTCCGTCACCCTTAAACAATAACCTTTGTCAATTTTATTTTTCCGACTTTATGATGGTCGATATTTGATTTATCTTTTAATATTACATCCCCAGGCAACGCCGGGATCTACTGCTAGTATCTTATCTAATATATATATATATATATATATATATACTGAAAGAAATGTATAAAAAACTGGAATACTTTATGGGATACACCTTTTCTTTCAAACTCTTCGTGATACATAATAATGTATATATCTTTATCCCATATATATATATATATATATATATATATATATATATATATATATGTTTGTGTGTGTGTGTGTGTGTGTGTGTGTGTGTGTGTGTGTGTGTGTGTGTGTGTGTGTGTGTGTAGAAAAATAGGAAAGAACATGTTAGGTAAATAATCCGGAGTTCTTTAGTATTTTTGTTTTTATTCTTATAATACAGTGCTCCATACAGAAGTAGAGCTTAAATTATAATTATTTTTTTTAAAAAAATATGATTCCTTCGGTACATGTTTCAGAAACGAAAGAAGAAATCGTCAATATAATTATTAAAATAAATTTTCGCTTGAGGATGAAACAGGACTTGATAATATAACTCAATTTATTTTAATAATTATATTGAGGTTTTCGGCTCTCGTTTATGAAACTTGAGAACTATTATGTAGCGAAGGAATCATATTTAAAAAAATAATTATAATATATATATATATATGTAGCCATGTATGTATGTGTATGTTTGTGTGAGTGTATCTTTTTTACACATATTTACTTGAGAAAAACAGAAATATTCGATAGAATCGCTCTCATACACAACGATAACCAATGTGTTTCGTGTAGTTCTGTTCCATGTTCTTACTCGTTGTTATCTACCCGATGGCAGCTTTAAAACAATTCTACGTCATGTGAGACCACTGTTTTTTTTTCTTCTTTTCTTTTCTCTAAGGTATTCAAAACAGGAACGCTATGAGGACAAATTTCGCAAGTGATACAATTGAGAAAATTGACTGTCATCAATTCCTTGGAACAGTTGAGAGGTAAATGTGTCCTGGCTGAAAATATAAGAAGACCGTATGATTCAGAACTTGTTACATCGTTTACACTACTTTGAGTCAGGCGATTAGATTGCAGATCTGCGGTATGAAGTGAATAACATGATAAGCCCCTTTCTGCATAAGAAAACTTGCATCATCAATTTCGACACTTTCTTGCGTTCCGTAAGTGTATACTTTGGTCTATTCTATTTATCTGACCACTTTGAAGTGCGTGTTTATCAGCTTCGCGTATAGATCTTGGAAGAACTGTTCAGTCTTTGGTGAGAATTGGAACAATATTAATTTACTCAGTTTATCTTAACGGCAATAGGAATGTTAAAATTGGGACGTTAGAGTGTTTTCAATATAGTTTTAAGTTAAGATATATTCATAGGGTAAACTGTTCAAAATTAGGGATAGAGCATGTATATATATATATATATATATATATATATATATATATATATATATATATATATATATATATATATATATATATTATATATTTATATTTATATATTTATATGTGTGTGTGTGTGTGTGTGTGTGTGTGTGTGGATAGAGAACAAGAGTGACACACACACACATATATATATATATATATATATATATATATATATATATATATATATATATACGTGTATATATGTGTGTGTGCACGTATTTGTGTGTGTATTGTCTGAAAAGTCATGAGATTAATTATTACCATTTTCTCACAGACTGTCTTTGTGCGTGTGTGTTGGTATGAGAGTGTTTTGTGTATGTGTTTGTGTGTGCATGTGTTTACATCACACATTTTCCATGATTGGTGAATCCGATTGCAGAAAATTGTGGTGGCATTAAATTTACATTTCAGATTCTATCTCACTCTCTCTATATATTTATATCCATATGTATCTGCCGCTCTCTCTCTCTCTCTCTCTCTCTCTCTACACCCCACTCTCTCTCTCTCCATCTCTCCATCTCTCTCTCTCTCTCTCTCTCTCTCTCTCTATCTATATATATATATATATATATATATATATATATATATGTGTGTGTGTGTGTGTGTGTGTGTGTGTCTGTGTGTGTGTGACTGCGCCTTCATGTGTGTGTTTGTGTTTGTGTGTGTTTTTGTGTGTGTGTGTGTGTGTCTGCTTCTGTGTGTGCTTGTATTTTGCGTGTGTGTCCATGTACGCGCGTGTGTATGTGCGTATGTGTTCGCCCACGTGTGTACTCGCGTGTGTATATGTGCGCGCACGTGTGTGCGTGCGTGTGTGCGTGTGTGTCCGTAGCTGTGCTAGTGTGTATTTTATCTCTGACATCTTGCAGTTTTAAGTCTCTTTTCTCGGTTATTCCTTTCTTTATTGACACAACTGTTCATCTCTCAGTCTGACTGTCTATGCGCAATGGCCTCTCTTATTCCATTCGTTCGATCGTTGAAATACAGCATTCTGTCATTCCCCCGCTCCGTTTGTATTCCCGCGTACTGTGCTTGTGTGCAGTTGCGTCAAGCCTCGCCTGGTCGCTTCTTTCGTCTGTCGTCTTTCGCTTCTTGCTGCCGTACGCTCATACGCTCCGTTCATCATTTCTTTCCAGACTCGCACTCATAAGTCATTGGCGAAAAGTTTTCGTCACATGACGTAACTAAATCCCGCCCGTCACGTTGGTCCACAACTAAGTTTTAACTCATGTCTTTCACTCTTAACTCCATTCTTGAAGCTCCCTTTCGATTTACTGGGAATCACTCCTTCAGTTTAAAAGATGAATCGCATTTTCTTTTTTGTTTTTCAGTTAGACTCAATCTTTACTCGAATAGAAAATTAAAAAAAAAATCAAATTCTGTTGAAATTAACTTAACGACAGGTTACCCTCCTTCACCTCCCCTCAGCGTCTTTTGGAAGACAGAACATGTCCTATTTGTCTACAATTGCAATACATTTGTTGCTTACATGTTATCAGTAATTGTCAATGAGGACCTGTCGAAGTTCTGGATTGTCATGTCATGAAAAAAAAAATAACTTCCCAACCCGCCCACTCTGAGTTTAATTTTCTATTAAGCATAGATCTAAAATTTAACTGGTTGATCAAGACAAAACCAAAAATCACTTTTTTCGTTCTGTCCATGTGTTGTTTTATACCTCCCCGCCACTTTGTCTTTTAGAAAAGGGGTAACATTTTGCTTTGGAAATTTTACACAGAATATTGTATCACCAGTCAATTACCATTCGGCTGAAGAGGTACAACGTCGTACCGAAACACGGAAGCTATTGTGTAACGATTTCATCATATTTTGTTCTAATATCAAAAATATAATAATAATAAATTGCTCTCTTTTGTATTGAGAATTTTTTTTAAAAAGTAGATGCTACGAACAGCTAAATTTTACTTTACTGTTCTTTTTGTCTCAGTTATAAACACACCCACATACACACAAAAATATATATATATATATATATATATATATATATATATATATATATATGGTGGACTGTCCCGTCGTATTCGAGTTATGAGGGAACCGACAGCCAGACACCGGCATATATGATTTCAATATACTGGTGAAGGCTTGGTTCAGAATTAACAACACTTTTTGAAGAGGCGAATACAGAGAGCTGGTGCACAACGTGACAAAAAGTCCGAAAACGAACCTCGGCAGGTCTTGAATTCAGAGTTGTCCTTCTCCTAGACCGGTTGCCATTCAAGGTTATAGAACCCAGTCCGTCCTACTATTTACCCATGAGAAGAAGAAGAAGTGTATTAGCATGGAAGTAATGGATTCCACTGGGATTCGAACCTGGCATTTCCGATTCCTCAGTCCAAGACGCCATCCACTACTCCACCGTGCTTCCTTGTATATATTGTGATAACTTGTCCGTGATAGATAGATAGATAGATAGATAGATAGATAGATAGATAGATAGATAGATAGATAGATAGATAGTCCTCTACTCCAACGTGCTTCCTATATATATATTGTGATGCCTTGTCCGTGATAGATAGATAGATAGATAGATAGATAGATAGATAGATAGATAGATAGATAATCACGTGAACAGTAGATAGCGATTGTCATTGCAATTTAAATTTGAAGATTAAAATTGGTTAGAAATATTTAATCAGGAGGAGTTCCAGAAGCGAGAATTGCGAGAGAAGAAACTGTTAGCATAAAACTTACGGTTGCATCTAGCCAGCTCAACTGTAAATTGATGAGCTCTCACCGCCATTCTAGTATTGCGCTTAAAGTCATACAGTCTAGGTACCATAGTGAAGATTGTATCCGAGCAATCACCATGAAAATATTTATAAAAAAAAACAGAAAAAAGAAGAAAAAAAAAACACAGAGGTAAGACTACGGCGGCGGGCAAGTGACAAGTGCAAGTGTCTGTAGTCTACCAAATTTGCATGAAATAGATTTGATTCATTTTGCAATGTCGCGGGGGAAAATAAGTGTTTTTGTAGATACATACACAAGTTAAACTGTACCCGGCAGAAAGGAATATATATATATATATATATATATATATATATATATATATATATATATATATATATATATATATGTATGTGTGTGTGTGTGTGTGTGTGTGTGTGTGTGTGTGTGTGTCTTTTTAAGGAAAAGGATATTTTTATTCTTAATGCAACAGATATGTCTTCGATACTCGTATTTAAGTTGACGCTCCGTTTAGTTATTAAACATTATATTTATTTATTTTCGTTTGCCGGCCTGAATTTTCGAGAAATCTTATTAGATGAAAATATGCATTGAAGAAAAGTCTGTTCAAATCTTAAATGAGAGCACATCATATATCTTTAAGAAGAGTTTTCGAATATTCAAGACTGTAGTCGAAAATAAATAAATTGACGGTCTAATAACTCAACGGAGCGTCTACTCAAATACAAGTAGCCCCCTAAAATAACCTTTAAGTAATATATATATATATATATATATATATATATATAGATAGATAGATAGATAGATAGATAGATAGATAAGAGGTTAATGTTGTTCCAAAGAGGAAAAAGTACATATTCTAAAGAAAAAGAGAAGCCGCAAATATTTTTGCTTTTATTGTGTAGTTTTTATTTGTGTATTTAATATTTTTTATATATATATATATATATATATATATATATATATATATATATATATATATAATTTATTTTCCATATTTTTTTTATTGCTATAGGTGTTTCATGTGTTGTGACCATCACAGCCGAAGAATGGTCATTTCCACATATTATTTAAAGAAACTATTTTTTTCTTTATGTTTTCTTATGTTTAACTGTTCTTTTTTTTTCGTGGTAATGATCCATATTCGTCTTGGATTGGTGGAGAAATTTTTCTTACTTAAAACAATTAGGATTGGTAAGAGAAAGGTGGAAGGTAAATGTTTTTCCTCGTATAGTTTAAAGACGTCACTAAAAAAAATTTCCAATTTATCATATTTTTCTAAAAAACATACGAAAAGAAACACACACAAACACAATACATAAAAACGGAGTTAGGTTTAAAAAGATACAGAGGTCATTAAAAATATGAACAACACCTAAATTATATATAAAATTTTAGAATTCAACAGAATGATAGGATAAAATGCAAATAGAAAACTTTCATAAAATTAGCATGTATCGCTTTTATTTAAGCGTTATCAGAAAAAAGAAATATGGCGGAGAAAAGATAAAATATAAAGGTACATAAACACTTCAGAATTTTATTTCATTCTCCATATTTCATTTCTAATAAAATTAAATAAAATCTAAATATGTTAAACTTCTATTCCTCAAAATATATATATATATATATATATATATATATATATATATATATATATATATATATATATATATATCTATATATAAGAGAACCATCCCTGTCACCCATGAGAATGTCTGATGCTCAACTCCACGAGAACACCTCCTTGCGACTGCTTGGCCTCACACTGTCCGCTGACCTGAGATGGAACAATTACATTGAATCAATTGCTTCATCCACTGCAAGGAGACCTTGTTCCCTCTGTCGCACCAGAAAGTTTTTCTCGCCTGAGTCCATCCTCTTAATCTATAAATCAACCATTCGCCCTTGCATGAAATACTGCAGCCATTTACGGTCTGGTGCCCCTGCTGTTCGCCTTAAGGTTCTCGACAAAATCCAAAGAAGCATATGCAATGTGATTGGTCCTGATCTGGTATCTCGCCTACAGTCGCTCTTTCACAGACGTGCAGTCGCCTCCGTCTTCTTTTCTACAGATACTTTAACGGTAACTGCTCTGACGAGCTACTTTCGTTAGTTCCCAGACTAGGCGAATTTAAGCGTGATACGAGGACGGCATAACAGTCCAATCCTTTCACTTTCGAAAATATGGTCGTCTCTTCTACTGCAATAGCTCCATGTCCCGCACCTCCTTGCTTTGGAATTCCCTTCCTATTACTTGTTTCATTGATAGCTATAATCTCCAACTATTCTAGTGTAATGTCAATCGATATCTCCAGATGCCCTGAACTATCACCTGTCCTCCTTTTCATCCTTTCCTCTATCACGGCACTTTACTCTCGCTCCCACTTTGAAACCTCTTACATGCTAGTGGCATCACGCCTTGCTTGGGGTGAAATGCTTAAAAAATGGTCTACCTAAATACACACACACACACACACACACACACACACACACACTAATATATATAAATATTGTGTATTTAAGCAAAATTATACATGTTTCATTAAAGACGACAAAAAACATACTGCGATTAAGCATTTTATTTAATTGTTGTTGGGTTCGAAATAGTTTTTTTCTTTTCTGGACACCGAGTGTGCGAAAACGGTCCCAATGTTCCGTAATTTTGATTGCTTTCGGCTATACGTTTAGCCATTATCAAGGATATTTGTATTTTTACGTTTTAACTGAACGTATCAGTTGTTTTATTTCCCAAACACTGTCGACACACGTGTACGTAGTTAATATTATTGAGCATATATATATATATATATATATATATATATATATATATATATATATTTAAAGATATTTTTGTAGGTACAAAATTTAATCACAGAAATAAAAGTGTGAAGCTTGATATTACCAGACATATTTAAAACGGGCGAAACAACCGGTTTCGCTCCCGCTCTTCAGGTTTCCACTGAGATTTAATTTAAATTAAAAAACACAGAAAATGTGCAATGAAAAAATGTACATTATATATATATATATATATATATATATATATATATATATATGTGTGTGTGTGTGCGTGTGTGTGTGTGTGCGCGCGCAACAATATGATAACTTAGTTGATATCGTCAATGCAAATATTTCTTATATTTTTTTCGGATATGCAGGTGAGGTAATGGGCAGCGTTTTGGAATAAGAAAACTCGAGCTGATCTTAAATTCCAAGTGATTTGTTTACATTCACCTACGTACACTTATCCTTGATAAAGGTGCCTATCCATACCCACCCGAGCAATGGGTTAAATAGTAGGACCTGTATCTAGTTGAAGCATAGTTATTCCTAATAGGCTAAAAGATTATTCTTAAAATCCCAAATAATTTTCCGTTTTTAAATAACACAGAAAAAGTTAAGATATAAAAAAAAAAATCTAATCAATTAATTTTATTTGATATTGAACATTTACCGTACATAGTTTTTCATTTTTTCATGCATCTGCGCTTGTTAAATATCTACAGAAATATATATTTATTTATTAAATAAAGTCATACTTTTACTAAGGAAATTGCAGTATAAGAATTTAACATATAATAATATATATGATTATATACAATATATACAAAATTCGTATATACATTTAGATAAGTAAGTAAAAAATGATATCATTTCCTCCAAAAAACCTAACATGAAGGAATGTTTTGTTAAAGTGAGAAACGTGAACAAAATAGTAACCATTGCATAAAATGGCGACAACAGATACAGGTGCATACATTTGTAACAGGAAGTTACGGCGATACATCTAAACGAGCAATTTTCGCTAATATTTGAAATCAAATCCCTGTTTTCAGATATAATATGAATAAATTATAACTCTTTGTTTACGGTTGAGTATGTTCGATATTTGCATCAATTATATTCTTTTTATGTGTCAGATATTAAATCATTTTTAGACGTTGACATGTGAAATATATGCATTCATTTTTAGCTGACGTATCCGGAATATTTTTCTGTTACTTACTGCTGTAATAAAATAAGAACATCCCATCCCACTTCTCGATTGTAACCATGCATCACAATAAAATAAACGTTTTTTCAATGCTAAAGCTGAATGAGTCAAATAAATCTTCTACTGAGAGATGTTACTATATTACACACACAAACAATACTATCAGGATTATTTTTGTATAAATCGTCATGGTTTGATCTCTCCTTACCCGCTTTCTTTATCCTTCTCTCCTCTCTCTCTCTCTCTATATATATATATATATATATATATATATATATATATATATATATATATATATATATCAATGTATATATCTTAAATGCATTTTCTTGTCTATAATATGACTTGAGTTTAATACAAATCCGTGCTTCAGAAGATAAAAACAGAAAATAAATTACATCAGAAAGTAAAATACGACCTATGTAATTTTCTTGTAAAATGTTGTACCATTTAATCGATTAATATATAAGTGTTGTAGCTATATATTACTAAAATATTTAATTATTAATGATATTAAAAATTGAAATGAACCGGATGTATAACTATTGAGTATTTCCTATTCTAATTTACATTTCAAAATCATTTTCAAATTTCTAACCTGCAATACCCTGTAATATATTTTAAGGTGATACTTAAAACATTCGAGGATTTTTATTTTATTTAATATGACTTTATTATCTTTCTATATATTAATAAATTATATATATATATATATATATATATATATATTTCATGAAGAAAGAAGAGAGAATACTATAGTTAAAAAAATTTAGTATTACGCAAAAGAAATGCGGCATCTCACTCTGGCAATCTATATATATATATATATATATATATATATATATATATATATATATATATATATATATATATATATATATATATATATATGTTATAAATTGATTTAAATATGTTTTTCGCTACACAGTTCTAACCATGTTTTCAAAAAATGGAAGCTAAAAGCTCGAATTTAATTTTGTAATTAAATTAATAATATTATAATATTAATGTTCTGTAAATTTACATTGAGCACTATTTTGTAAAACAAGAATACCTATACGAATACCGGAATATATATATCTTTCTGTTCTATTATATATATATATATATATATATATATATATATATATATATATATATAATACATAAAAGGTTACTGCAATCCAGGGAAGCCGTGGTATTAAAAAGTGTTCAATTCACGTGTGAAAAACAAAATTAAATATAACATGTAGAGTTTTAAGTTTAAAAAGGTAAAGTATTTAAAGTATATATATATATATATATATATATATATATATATATATATACTTACACATATGTGTGTGTGTGTATGTGTGTGATAAAATATGTATTTTAACTAATGCGGTATTTACGGGTTGACGTGCTCAATATCAGGGATATATCGTATTTAAATATAAAAGTAGACATTGAAGGCAACGTGCATCACGCATATTAAGACTAGAATTATCTATCGTGTTAATGCACATGATACATGACTGAATAATGAAAACTAACCCAAACAATGCTGAAATTACCAGTTTTTCTGTTTTTGTCTCTTTTTCTCTCAATCTTCGACGAAGTTGTAATAAAAGTGAAACTTGGTAGAATGTTATATGGAATCATATTTGTTCTTTATTTCGACATCCTGTCGGATTCCGATCTTTTATTTCATCGCCATTTTTTCTTTGACTCATGTATATATAAACTACTATTCCCATCATAAGAACAATCCGGAATGATCATTGGATTCTATTTAATAGAAGTCAGAATTTGCCGCCCTCAGTATTTACTCGAAGTGGAGAGATTTATTTAAATCACTTTCAAGACACTTGAATACGCGTATTTCATATTCAATGCAAAACAAAAGGCTCATAAAATAGTCCAAAATAGAAGAACTGTCATTCCTGACATATCAAACGAATAAAAAAAAAGTCTATATTATTCTACCCACTAAGTCAGTGACAAGTACAAACGAAGACATTTTATCTAAATTCAACATGCAATATGTCACAAAGACATCAAAAACTATCAAATACTTAATCAATAAAAAAAAAAAATTTTACTCTATTAACAGCAGCAAATACCAGAAAGAATATATTAGAAAAAGCTCAAAAAGTTTAAACTAAAGAATATATGAACACAAAATGGACATTTTAAAAAAAATACACAAACCGCATTTGTTGTTCGCCATAACGAAACTGACCACAATTTTGACATAGGGAATGCTACTTTGATTGAAATGGAAAATCATTCATTAAGACTAAAATATCAGGAAATGGCCTTGATCGTCAGTTCAGCCACGGTAAATTTGCGCCCAGGCTCTTACAATATATCACCATTCTTGGTATATTTTATGTAGTTACAATGTAGGATATTTAGGGACAAATGTGATGTAGAGAAAAACAACAAAAACATTTGGATAGATTGAAAAAATATTCTTTCAAAAACTATACTTTGCGAAATTGTGAAACGACCAGCATCTCTCGTTTCCTGCGCATATGTAGTCGTGTCAAGATCAATAAACGCAGTCCGATGAAACGCCTCACAAAACCTCTTTTTAAAATCATATATATATATATATATATATATATATATATGCATGTATGCATGTATATTTATATATGACATATTGATAAACACAAATAATAACAAATTTACTCTTTAACCATACAAAAAACCTAACAGTTTAAATTCATGTACACTTAATGTTGAAACTTGACTAATGCATGGAATAATAATACAAGACAAAATGTACTTAGAACAAAATGTATTGAAACAAGAAAGTGTACACAATATTTACATATAGTCTTTTGTATATTCCTGGTAAGACCGTTCCTGGAGAATGGGTTGACTTAGTCGCAGTCGGGCAGAGTCTCTGGATTGAATCTCTTGATCCCCCCCTTCTCTTCCCGGTACCAACCATATTTATATGGTCGGTACTCCACTATACAAATTAGGTGGATCCTACCACAACACTTAACTACAACAGCGAATGCCCATATTACTACAAAATAGCATTATAAAAAAATATAATACATTGTGCATAAACTAATTCAGCCACAAAACAGATTTTTTATAGTAAACTAAAGAATATAATACAAATGTTTATTATTAATTGCTTTCCACACTATATAGTTGATGAACAAATGAGATGCTTTCTTAGAAATCTCAATACTAAGCAAAAAGTACATAATACTTCTATTAATCTCAAACATATTAATCTCCTATATCGTAATCAAATGCATACTAATTTTAAACAAGATGAAAATATACTAAAAAAATTAGTAAATACTAATATATCTACAACAGATCTTAGACACAATTTATGTTAATAATATACTACACTAAATCTAGTATATCCGACTCAATTATTCGCAATGATTCTTCTCCCTCGGTTGGCGATTTGCAAAACACCAAAATAGTTTACAAATTCAAGTGTCCTTTCTATCTCCAACGAATGAAATAATATTTATGTGGGTCACACCACAAATTCGCCTTCATGACGCTTGACACCACATTTGAATGATAACTCTAAAATTTTTAGGCATTTAAAACACCATGCTTGGCCGCATACACAATTCCGGAAAATCCTTCTTGAAAACACAACTATACTTAAACATGAAAACAATAAACAAAAACTACAAATTCTTGAAGCTATATACATAAAAGTGTTGAAACCTAACCTGAACAAAATAAACTATGAAATCTCCATAAATATTCTTAAATGTTAACAGAAGCCATTGCTTTATACCAACGGCTTCCCATGCTTAATAATTCTCGTTTTCACTCTCGTGTGGTCATGTGTGACGTCATGAGCTTCGGTGCGATTTTCGCTTATAGCGTCTTACATGTACGAATTTTTCGTTGCTTGGAAGTGTGTATTTGTCTCTTTTTTACACTAAACATAAATGCATCCATGAATTTCAAAGGAATAAAATCGTGATATGCAATGCCAAACGAGATTTTCTTTAAGCATCTCTAAAGTTGTTTTTGATTTTATAGGGAAGCGAATTATAAATTAGACGTTTTAGATAATATCCATAGAAGATCAACAATATTATTGGTCCTAAACTAGCAGCTGCGCCCCAGTCACTTCCACACAGCTTTTCTATAAATATACTTTGATGGTAATTGTTCAAATGATCTCTTTGCTATGATACCTAGATTTTTTTTAATTTAACCGCTGCACTAGACTGGCGTAGGTATCTCATCAGTTTAAAGTTTAGCTTGCAAGATATTGCCGTAACTTCTATTCTAACAGTTAATTCTCTTGCACTTCTTGCCTGTGGAACTCCTTACCGGATCCACGCTTTCCAACTAATTTAAATGGGCAAAACTTGAAATGCAATGTCGCTCGATATCTACAGATTACGTTCTTCTCTTTCTGTTCATCATTAATGTTTAAGTTTCTAATTCTTCCACACCCTGTAATCCCTTGTTCTTTTTTGTAGTATTACTGTCTTGAGATTTTAAAAAAAAATCATAGATAGATAGATAGATAGATAGATAGATAAACAGTCATACAGTTTTGTAGCCGAGTTCATAAAACGTTCGATTTCTGACCATAACACCAGAGTTCTATTCTCAACCTGGTAGATTGTTTTTAGGAAGATGCCTTTTTCGGAAAGTACCTAGTAACAAAGAAAGCATGATGTCACAAGTCAACATGACAGTTGAGCGTGCTATCATTCAAATCATTGGTCATGAGAGATTATTGACATTTTTTTCTTCATTCTTTAATATTTTTTCTCGAAGTAAGGCGGTAATTCCACTAATATGCAGTAGCTACATCGTCTGCAAGCGAAAGAGAAGGAGAAAACAAAGAATAGGGAGGACTGAATAAAAGACAAAAAATGAACCTGGGTCATGAAGACAGGAGATAGCGATTGACGTTGCATTTAAATTTTTGAAGATTGTAGTTCTCACGGAAGCAATAAAACTAGAGTTTCACAGTCGGGAAATGTGAGAAAAGAGACTGATGGTGTAGAAGTAGCGGTTATATTTAACTATTTCAGCAGTTAAACGGTGGGACCTAATTGCCAATCTAGTAGCAGGGTTAAATTAATGTAATGGAGGAACCAGGGGAAAAAACACATCAGAGCAGTTTCCATTTGAATATTCGTAGAACATACAGCGGCGAACAATGTCACGTCGATGAAAATGTTGATATGCCTGGTCAGGATCGATTGCATTATAGAACCTTCTTTGGATTTTTTTTTAAGAATCTCGAGAGTAACAGCAAGGGCAGCAGACCAGTTGCGTCTACAGTAAGCTCCGTTAAGTATAGTTGGAACCTGAACCACATATGGTCAATGTGAGTGTTGAACCAACACAAATGTAACTGCAACAGGAATAGTCTAGCCGCCCTAGACGAAAGATGTGATTCGAAGATGAGAGTCGGCAGGGGATATTAATGGAATTTTCTTTTTAAAAACATGAATGCCTTCACAAACACCTATAGCACCCAAAATACAATTGATAAATATCTGCATGATGTTGTTTGAAAGAATTTAACAAGCATTATTTATGAATGAAAACGTTACGTGTATGTACACGAAAATTTAGAACAAATTCTTTCCATAATTTTCTGCGTAAAAAAAAAAAAAAAATTTACAGAGTGTGTAATTGCACGTTACTAGTGTGCCACCAGAGAGAAGATAGAAAAATTATCAAATCTATGGCATTGAAAATAAATTGTGATTTGGAAGAACAAAGAAAATGATTTCATAAATTTTAGATATTGGTGGCATGTGCATATTAAAACTGCTGTTTAAACTCTGTAAACGTTTTCTTAATCTCAAAACTGCAGGACGTAAAGAAGTCTTAAAGAGACAGGTTCTGTAACACCTGAAATGTGTCAAAATGGTGATTGAAGTTTTAGTAAAAGATTGGAAATTTACTTTGAAAATGATGGCTCAGCTGTCGTGAAATATTCAGATTGCAGATTGGTGAATTTCTTAGTAAAATTCCTTCATATATCACGTTTACTTTTTCTTTTATTTGGGATTTCAGATGCGCTTCTTACATTATTTACACCCTGTAGAAACAGAGGATATATATATATATATATATATATATATATATATATATATATATATATATATATATATATATATATGCATCTTTAAATACCACACACAATCCCCCATATATATATATATATATATATATATATGAAGATGGAAGATGAAATATATATATATAGATATATATATATATATATATATATATATATATATATATATATATATATATATATTTGAGTGTGTGAGAGTGCGTGTATCTATAAGTTTAAGTGTGTGTCCATATACATCAATTAGGAATTAATAGATTTTTTATCTTTAATTAGGCATTATTACTTATTAATTAAACGTTAAAAGTTTTGCGAAAACAAATGTATCCCATAAAAAATTAATAATGGAATTGAGCCCGCTGTCCGGGGTCGAACCTGCAGCCCACATTATAAACGGAATTGGTATGTAGAAAATTTATATATATAAACAAAATCTGAGTTACTCGTCTATCACTATCTTGCACACACACACACGCACATATATATACGGGTGGTAAAATACCTTATCTATCCACACACACACACACACACATATATATATATATATATAACGTAAGATTGTGGCCAAAGTAACATCCTGAATTTTAAAGTATATATATATATATATATATATATATATATATATATATATAAAGATAGAGACTCACATTCAGATTTCATATGTATATATATATATATATATATATATATATATATAGAGAGAGAGAGAGAGAGGTTGAGATTGACAGAGAGAGATAATGTCACCATACATATATGTGTGTGTGTGTGTGCGTGTATGTGTATATATATATATGTGTGTGTGTGTGTACGTATAAGAATGAGAGATAGGTCTGTAACTTCGAATTTTTTCTATCTTTCTTTCTATATATAAGTATTGATTATCTTTCCGTAAACACACACATGCATACATCCACACACCCACACACATACATCCACACACCCACACATACACCCAAACACATACGCACTAACCCACACTCTCTCACACACTCAGTCTCTCTCTCTCTCACACACACACACACACACACATATATATATATATATATATATGGATAGATAGATAGATTACTATGCAAATTATTTCTCTGTGTGTGTCCGTTTTCTCTAACCGTCTGTGAGCATGAAATTTTATGTATGATTTAAAGAAAATAGATGCTCTTAAAGCAGTTTCTCTTAGTTATCCAAATTTTAGATCGATTATATATTTTGTTCTCCTCAATTTTTGTTCCAGACATTTTTCTTAAGTCTTTCCTCCCGTACTCCTTAGTGTCCTTTTTAATATTCTGCTAATTTAAGTTTTACTTGATTGCATATATTTTTCAATCTCTTGTAGCAGTCCCGTTCTTTTTCTCGAAATTTATCACTGATATATGCAGTGTGATACGCCAATATTCGGTTAAATTCACAATAAAAAATGGAATATTGAAAATATATAACCGCTTAATTCCTAAAAGCAATTACCAAAAATATGACATACTTTTTTCTTTCAAACTTATTTCCTTGGCAGCTAACGCCTCCAAGATGCAAACAACCGATCAATAAAAATACCGGATTTGTTTGCAGTTACTTCATAATATATATATATATATATATATATATATATATATATATATATATATATATATATATATATATATATATATATATATATATATATATATATATATATATTTATATGTATATACCGTTAATTTTCTATCGTTTTTAATTTGTCGTTTAATCTTTCCACCGGCAAATATTTTCTTTTTTCGCTTCCATGCGATCTTTTTACTTCTTTTCTTCCTTTCCTGTTCCGTAACTTCGTTTAACAACAACCGCTTCAGCTGCTCTATCTCCGACATCACCCAGCAACCAACCCGCCCTACCCTCTATTTAAACCATTTTCGTTCTCCATCTCCGCTTTAAACAGTTCTGCTTGTCTATCTCTCCTCCCCCTACTCGTCGTCGTCGTCTCCCTGCTCGTCTTTCTTTTTTCTTTTTTTTTTATTTTTATCGCACCCTCCTCCAGATTCTCTTTCTCCTCCTCCTCTTCCGTCACTCTCTCATCTTTGTTCCTCCGTCACACGCTCACTCGCTCTTTCCGTATCTTCCTTCGCTCAGTCATTTGTGCAGAGGAGCCCGGCTTCTTCGACTCAGTTGCGTTAACATCGCAGGGCTGACTCTTCGCTCCGCGGAGCGTCACAGTGTTTATACTTTATTCAGCAAAAGTCTCACTGTAATTTACCTATACACCCACATACACATCCATATCTCCATACACACACCTACATATATTTTTTTAAAACAGATTAAAAAAAAAAAGTTATGTGGTGCCGTGTTTTTCTGCCACGGTTGCGTGTAACGTAGTGGTGGGGGTAAAATTCGACGAATTTATGTTTTTACCAGTAAGAAAATATATGAAAAAATAAATTTAAAAAAATATATATATATTTGAATATATTCAAAATTTTAAAAAGGAAAAAGAAAAGAAAAGTTTTAACATACGCCAATATATATGTATATATATATTAATATACATGCATAAAGGATTTCTTATATATACACATATATAAATTGTTCACTCTATAAAGGAATATATAGATCATTATATCTACTACATAAGGAAAAGTGGCCGATACTTTGAAGTCACTAACCCAAAATCATGGCATCAACTAGCATAGAGTCCCAACTGCGTATGCATATTCGAGTTCTGTACGTTCTTATCGTGTCACTGGTCATTGTACTTTTGGCTGGAACCTGGATTACACAAAACCAACTAAGACACCTGCAAGACAATACACCCCGAGGGATCGTTTCGAAGCGGGAGGTGATTGAATTTCGACTTGTGGAGGACGAAGATGCTAATGATGTGAAGATTGAACCCATATCGCCGTCAGAACGGATTGCGATGAAAAAAAATCACTCGCAAGTGGTTGGATTTTATAAGTCGCAAGTGAAAAGTGGTAAAATTAACGACGATGACAACGACACGATTAAGAAACCCGACAGAAAAGGTTCAGGTAGATACCGCCGAAAGCGACAGGTAGATTTGGGAGGAGAGGAGGATGATTTTGATTTAACAAAGTACGTTTGGCTTACATCTTACTCTAGGATATCGGTGAGTTGGCATGCTTTTTCTTTAAACAAACATTCAACGACATATCAAACATATATATATATATATATATATATATATATATATATATATATATATATATATAAAGGTGACATCAAATAATTTTCAAAGTATTGTGTTTTCATTTTCATTTTTTTATAAATTAAGTGTAAATAAAAAAAGAATAAATTACAACCTATTCTCTATCATTAACCATTTTAGAAAATTGTTTTAAAGTTAGCTTTTTCAAAAATGATTTCAAACAAACTGAAAAAAAGTACTTTGTAAATATGATACATACTTGAAAGTACATATATATATATACTGAGTGGATGGAGAGAAATCACCTATGCCAATTTTTTTTTTTATATATATATATATATATATATATATATATATATATATATATATATTCTCATATATAGATCCAAAGATTTCCTACGTTTTATTACACAGTATAACTTCATTATAGCTTTTTATTTTCTTTCGTAATCATATGAGAAGAATAAAAGAAAATCAACAATAATTAGGAAGTAACAACACGATTTGATTACACCAAAGAGCCTGATCAAGTAAAATCTCTCTGAAGTTGTTGGCAATTTAGTAAACCTGCGAGGACGTATACA
>CAHIKZ030004213.1:3412500-3417500 GCA_903632075.3 Acanthosepion pharaonis
ATAATGAGACCAAAAGACTTGTTGAAGGACGTCATAGTTAAAGTAAATGCTACATTTAACGAATACTCTCCGATCTGGGACTGGAGTCTTTTCCGAGACCACATCGAGTTCGTTTTTGAGGCTGAAGAAATACGGCCTGTAGAATATTAAAGACAGAAGTAGCAGCGGAAACAGCGTGTAACCTACTTAAAGAGTTTGTGTTTCTTGGATGGCAGAAGAAAAGAGAAAAAAAAAGGAAGTGTCAAGATTTACTTAGACCAATATAAGCCAGTAATTTGTAGAGAATAAGCGTCGTTATTCGACATTTAAATGAGGAAGAAGACGCGGGTGTCAAAAAAAATTTATATATAAAATAAACTGAAGTTATCTTCAATCAGTTATTCAATTTTAGTAAAATTTCTTTTGCATATAACATTTTTTTTACAATCGATTTCACCCTATGCAAGGCAGTAAAGCCACTAAGACACAACGGCTGACTGTGTGTGGAAGAATTATGAACAGAAACATTAATAATTAGCAGGAAGAGAACAGAGTAATCTGAAAGGCAGCAGTGAGAAAAAATTGAATAAAATGTCAACATTGTGCATGAACTTTTCTAGATTAAAGTTGGTTGGAAAGTATGGAGCTGGAAGAGAGTTCCTCAAGTGAGAACTGCGAGGAAAGAAACTGTTAGCATAGAACTTACGGTTACATTTAGTCGGCACAACTGTAAACTGATGAGATCTCAACGCCAATCTAGAACTGCGCTTAATTTTAAAAAAAAATCTAGGTGCCATAATGAAGAGCGATATTTATTTACGTAATAATACCGAAAATGTGACACAAGGCCAAAAAAGCGTATTGGGGAAAAGGATGGTTTCTTCTGTCTTAATATTAAACTTAGCTAGCAACAAACACTGAGCCGAACATACAAACGATATTCTCAACACCAAAACAACACATTCTCACTTACTTTTCTTACAACATCCAACATAATATCTCATTGTCTCTATAAAAATCCTAACTAGTCCCCATATGTACAAATCATTGTCAGCGGGGAGGGGAGAAAAAAAAAACATTAAAAACTAGCTCCAATGGTGTATTTGCATATGAAGAGTTCTCCTGGACAATTACCTGAAGTTATTTATAGAAAAGACACGGAGAAGCAATGTTACGACGGTGGTAAAGTGACTGAAGAACAGGACCGATAATATTGCTGAGACTTCTTTGGATTTAACAAGGCTTTCAAGCTAAATAGCAGGGGTACCGGACGATATGTGACAGAAATATTTTAAGCATGGACGATGGGTAGTCTCATAGATATGTATGATAGATTCTGGAGAGTAAAATGGTTTCGCACGACACAGTATATATTCAGAAATTTTGTTAGATTTCGACTCATAATATTTTTGAAATGAAATTAAAGCGATTCTCTACACTACATTCATGTGTAAATTTTATTAGCTTCAGGAATAGTTTCTATGGTGATAAACTAAAAAATAATAATGATAAAAATTATAAAATAAAAATTTGTTTTCTTTCAGTTTCTAAAATCCGTATATCAATGCTTCCAACACTAATATACTTATTTTTCGAAATAGGTTCGTTTGATAATTTTTCAGTAGGAAGTTGTACATAGTAACATTAATAAATCCACAGAATAATGATTAGTAAAAACAATTTTCACAATTAATAATTATTTTCATATGAAGTGGTTTTCTTTTTCAATGCGTATAATTCAACTGTGAATTTTAATTGCATATTTCGATCATTATACAGTGATGTTTGCAGATCAATAATCATGTATAAACTACCTGTCAGGTGAGCGACTTTTTGATCCAATACCGAAAATAAGTAATTAAAGCATGCCGAAATGCGATTTTAAGTAATTGTTGCCTTCCGACTTGTGAGCGCTTTATTTTAGTCAAAATAAAAGAAGTTTATAGATATTTTTTATATATATTTCAGTTTTTTCAGAAGGTAAACCTCCGATTAGTTGTGACGTTATTCTGTTGAATTAATGGTAATTTAAAAGCAATTTATACTTTTCTACGATTAGACGGAAATGTGACGAATGTAGATATTTTTTAAAAAATAGACGATAGGTGTAATTTGCACAATGAAAGTAGGTTGGTAATTTTGCATTGTGTTAGAACCTCTCTCTCTCTCTATATATATACATTTTCTATCTCTCTGTTTAAGGATTTAAAGATGTAAGCGTGAATGTGGTTATTTCTCTATGTGTGGGAGTGAATAGAACAAAATAAATCGATAAAACTCTTGATACATACACTTATACGCTTACGCGCATGAATGGAAGATGTTTGTGTGTGTGGGTATGTGCACTGCATATGTTTAAAATGTGTGTGCCTGTAGGTGTTTACTTGTGTGGTTCTATGACAGTTAGCTTGTGCGCATGTGCGTTTTTTGCAAGGGTTTATGTGTGTTTAGATTTTGTAGAAGTATGTTTTTCTGCACTTATATTTTTCTGTGTTTGGTTTTATGCGTGTATGTCAAGCGTTTTTGTCTGTATGTTTATGTGTCACGTGTGTGTAGTTCTCTGTGTGTTTTTGTGTGTGAGTGTATTTGTGTCTGTGAATGCGGCTGCACTCGCACATTGACGGTAAATGCCACCTTCAGCAAAATGTTCCCAGGAACATGTCTCTGGGATTCGAACTCTCGCGCACATGCGAATCATCGGCGAGGCGACGATGTTGCGCAAATTCTTGCAGTAAAAGTCAGACTTATCGATTGGAACCAGTTTTACAAACGGGGGATGTTGATTGTTTTGAAAATCAATACTGGGATCCCTGCCTTCGGTTTGAACGCCGAAAATTGTCGCTGGTAAAAAAAAAAAAGAAGCTAACGCTGCTTCTCTTCCAAACTATAAATTAGCCTCTTTGCCTTTCGGTCCGTTTCACCATGTTTTTTTCTTTCTTCTTCTTCTTCTTCTTTAATCATATTTTTTGCTGTTGTGATGTTGTTTATTTTAAGGAAAATAAATCAGTAGGCAACTTTACACGTGTAGTGAAGGTAGCTGTAAACATTTCAGATTTATTCACTGATTTTCAGCCGTCCCTACAAGCATACAACATGAATGGATGAACGAATAAGGCGAGAGAATAAAGAAGAAAAAAAAAAAAAATTTGAAAAATGTTGACACGTGATGTGACTCAGATCTTACCTAATCTGTGTGGAGGCCAAAATTGGGTAGATTACTTTTAACACATAAACATCTACTATGCAATATCAATCTTCGTATATGGCAGTGAATACTAAACAATTTTATGAAGAGGAGACTTGTAGCAACAGAGATGTATTTCTACAGAAGGATGATGAAAATACCATTGACAGATCATGTAATTAACGAGAAAGTTTTAAGGAAAATCGAAACTAAAATGAAACTTATACCTAGAATCTAAAATTCCTAAGACACTTTATGAGGAAAGAAGTCGGAGAAAATTGAAAAGATAACCGGTCAAAATGCAGACAGATGGAAACCAGCGAGTAATTTACATATATGTAAATGGACAGCGGAAGTGATAGGGACTGAAAAGGATAGTATAAGAATGAATATTGATAACAGCTAGAAAGTATGGGAAGTTGAAGACAGATATAATCTTCCGCGTCATGAAAGGTCATTGCATATGGAACTAGTCGATGCAGCTAATTCAAAGGTATGGAGTGGCTTACGGCTTATTGGCGTAGAAAACATAACCTCTGATTTTTTTTAAATATCTGGACGAAGCTGATAAAGATTTCTTTGAACTAATAGTTTTGGGAAAAAAAGCATGTTCCCAATTATTTTCCGACCACTAAGCACGCACATTGAGGGGTAAATAGCTGAACGTTTAGATACTTTTAACTCTGTAAGTCGGAACAAATAAAGGAAAATAACTCTAATCGGAAAAAAAGAAAAAAAAATGATCTAAAACTGAGGTTCCCATACTTTTATTTTCCTCTGGACCGCGTTTTCTGAATAAAAATAGGCACGCGTCTCACCAAAGGAAAGCCGCGGAGGACAAGCGCAAGCAGCCCTGGGCAAAGATGATTCCGAGAGGTGCATAAAGGGAGATAACCGGAGATGTGAAGTCAGAGCATTGTCAATGATAACTCTCTCCTTCAATTTGCGGACACTAGTTACTATATTCTTAATACTTGAAATAATGGAAAAATATCAGTGATAAAATCGGTCAATAATTATTTATAACTATTTATACTGGGACTCAGGAATGCAATTACAAGCAATCCATAATAATATTTTAAAATTTTGATATATTTATTTTTGGCATATGAACTTTTGTAAAATAAATCTTTGATTGCCTTTAAATCATTCCGCCTCACCAGCTAACCTCTCCTGCTGCCCATACACGGCGCAGTGCCCCGTTTGGAAGCTATAATCTGAAATATCAACTCTAATATCTTACGTAATTAATAGAGACTCGTTTGGGTAGGTGTATGAACAAGTTAAGAGATTAAAGAGTATATTTGTTGAAAAAATAAAACGCTTTTCAATCACTAGGCTTATTGATTTATATACGTAAAACTTTTTCTGATATAAAACTTGTTGCTTTAAGCAAGAGAGAGTTTGAGAGAAAATTTAAGAAAAAATGTTAAGATAAATGTATGTCATAATTTATTTTAATGAAGCTTCAAAATTGAATGAATGATGAATAATATAATGACCACTTTTAAAAAATTTTACTAAAATTTCAATTTTTATAGAACACAACTATTTCCCATTCAAACACTGTCGCAAAGGTTTGAAACACTTGTAAAGTAAATTGAACATGTTAATGTACTGAATGTTTTCTTTTTTCTTCGGGCGAACTGGTTAAATACATTGACGAAATAAAGATTTAAATGTCGGCATACATACGTCAATATAATAGGTCTCTGTCTACAACCTTTCGAATTAAAAATTATATTCACTCACAGTGGCTCTTTATAATGGATGCAATCATTGGATGCTTGCTTGATTGTTGTCAAAGTATTTGTGCAGAAGCAACAAGATATTATTT
>CAHIKZ030004213.1:3420000-3492500 GCA_903632075.3 Acanthosepion pharaonis
TAATTAATCCTTACTAACGATCGGAAGCTCATGAATATTGAAATATAGTTCTATATATATATATATATATATATATATATATATATATATATATATATATATATATATATATATATATATATATATATATATATATATATATATATATATATATATATTTCAAACATCATTTTCCGACTTATTTGAGATGATCTTTGCTCTCTTTAACCTAGTATCTTTCTGTCCTGAAATAACAAGTCGCCACACACGTTTCACGTACAATTTCATTTTAAAGTCTTTTTCACTGCTCGTTGGACAGTCATAGCTGAAAAACCTCTCTCACGTGCCAAACGACGTATCGATTGAGTTGGATCTTTTCTAATCGATCTCTTTATATCTAAGTTGAAATGATGATCCCACTTCCTGTTTTGACCTCCTCATCCAGTTTTCCTCTCTACTGTTTCTTCTTTTTTTTAAACTTATTTGCCGTTCTCTTGATAGATCTTGAATGGACTTTGAAGATGGAAGCCAGAGCATGAATGTTGTTATCATTACTGAAGACTTGCTCTTTTTCCTCTCACCATTGCTCAGTTGAGAAGACAGTTCGTCTGACAAAAAATAATTTTAATCTCTCTTAACCGAAGAACTCAATGTGTTTTTTTCAGTGACTCTTACGACAAAAGGTGCCAAGAGGGCTTAAATGTCTTATCTGAAAACCTGGAAAAAAGAAATCAAATTAAATAGAAACATAAATCATTACAGATATTTGAATGTGATAATCCTAAATGAATGTTTATTCTTTAACATAAATGAACAACATAAAAGAAATTGAACTGCAATTCCAAACACATATATGAAAGAATGTGTGTATTTCATGGTTCTAGGCAATGGCGTACTGGATATTTGCGTCCCGGACAACCGCGCTCCAGACACTTGCATCCCTGAACATTTCCGTCCTTAAAGAAATGCGTTCCTTTATAATTGCGTACCGCTGATCATTTTTGAAACTTTTAAACGCAGTTACCATCAATTTTGAAAAAGGCACTTAGTAATAATATATATATATATTTTTTAAAAACAAAGAAAAGAATAGAAGAATTAAAATCAAGAAAAAAATGAAAAAAAATATATTTGTTTAAAATGCAGTGACAGATTAACAATTTTTCAAGATCGTTCGACACATCGCCAGTTTGTTTTTGTTTCAATGACGTTTTTCTTATGACTGTAGTTGCTATAATTTTCCTCGTCAACAAATATTTTTCCTTCAGTGTTTTATTTTCGGAAATTAGCAACGGGTTTCAAATAAAAAATATAGTCTATGAAATCCAGAATTTATTATAGGTAGAGGGTTACGTTAAGAGAGTGTTTATAGGAAGGGAAATATAACTGTTAACTCTACACATGAACAGATAAATATAGTCGTGATTGGGGTAACATTTTAATGGGTGCCTGTTGCACAGAGCAGTGATTTGTGGGTAGAAGCTGCTCCAGTGGAACTTACAACGATGGAATACGGAGGTAATGTAGATTGCTTGCTACAATGTAACTGGCGTGGCAGTTACTAACCGTGAAAAGTTAGAGCTGGAGGAACAACAGAATTTAGTTCATCAGGGCATCTAGAAATAGCGATAGAGCAGTGAGAGGCTTGCTATATCCCGCCTCTGAGAGAGAGAGAGAGAGAGAGAGAGAGAGAGAGAGAGAGAGAGAGAGAGAGAGAGAGAGAGAGAGAGAGAGAGAGAGAGAGAGAGAGAGAGAGAGAGAGAGAGAGAGAGAGAGAGAGAGAGAGAGAGAGAGAGAGAGAGAGAGAGAGAGAGAGAGAGAGAGAGAGAGAGAGAGAGAGAGAGAGAGAGAGAGAGAGAGAGAGAGAGAGAGAGAGAGAGAGAGAGAGAGAGAGAGAGAGAGAGAGAGAGAGAGAGAGAGAGAGAGAGAGAGAGAGAGAGAGAGAGAGAGAGAGAGAGAGAGAGAGAGAGAGAGAGAGAGAGAGAGAGAGAGAGAGAGAGAGAGAGAGAGAGAGAGAGAGAGAGAGAGAGAGAGAGAGAGAGAGAGAGAGAGAGAGAGAGAGAGAGAGAGAGAGAGAGAGAGAGAGAGAGAGAGAGAGAGAGAGAGAGAGAGAGAGAGAGAGAGAGAGAGAGAGAGAGAGAGAGAGAGAGAGAGAGAGAGAGAGAGAGAGAGAGAGAGAGAGAGAGAGAGAGGAGAGAGAGAGAGAGAGAGAGAGAGAGAAATGCCGAACATAGAAGTACTAAAAATAAGAGACGAGATAATCTTGGAGATAGTCTATGGAACAAGATCAATCTTCGCCCGTCCGTACTAAATTCCTTGTAGGTTACACAGTTCAGCATAAACGAGATGAAGGCCGAGGGTTGCATCGGCTGCAACTATGTGATAACAGTCCGCATGTAAATAATAGTGTAGGGAGGAAGTGGGGTTAAAGATTAAGTGTTAACCCCTTCCTCCTCAATATTAAGTATTGTAACTACAAATAATAATAAATTCTAAAACTCTCTCTTCCCTCCATATTTTTCACCATGTCTCTCACACCATCCCTCATCACCCTCTATGTCACCTTATATAAGATTAATAGTGCCTTTCAAAACTGTAAATTTTAATTTCATTTTTTCAAACTTGAAAGTGAAGTCTGAAGATCCAGAGAATAATAAATTCTCTGGTGAAATAGATTATTACAATGGTACCTCAAAGTGGTTTTTTTTCTTTAAATTATATATATATATATATATATATATATATATATATATATATATATATATTATTAAATATATTATTAAATTATATATTATATATACATATATATATACATATATATATATATTATTAAATCTATTATTAAATTATATAAAAATATATATACATATATATATATATTTATGCATGTTTCATTAAAACGACAGACAAGGTACTACAGTTGAGCTTTTTATTTAATTTTTCTTGTTTTCTGACAAGAGCTTTCTTTTCTGGACAAATCCTTGAACCATCCTTGATAATGGCTAAAGGTATAGCCGAAAGCGCTCGGAAACACAGAACATTCGGACAGTTCTTACACACTCTTTGTCCAGAAAAGTAAGCTCTTGTCAGAACACAAGAAAAATTAAATAAAAAGCTCAACTGTAGTACCTTTTGTCTGTCGTTTTTAATGAAACATGCATAAAGGAAGGATTGCTGCCTAAATATACAAAATATATTTATATATATATATATATATATATATATATATATATATAATTTTATTATATATACTTCTATATTATTTTTTATCGATGTGTAGCTGTATCGGGCTGTTTATAACTGTTCCATTCTACATTGACATATCTGTTTTCCTCTTGTGTATTCCCGAATACATGTTTGTTTCTTATATGAGTCTGTTCCATTTTATTGCCTCTGTATCTCTCATAATATTCGCACTTCATCAAATTTCCAAACTTTTATATAAAATTGCTCATGCCATATTTTTGAGACTATATATATATATTTTAAAAATGCCATATCCCTTAAGAACGAAGATAGTCGTGTCTTTTTACAGCTTCTCTCTCTCTCATATCTTTAAACTATCATGACATCTTTTGGAAATAATGTACATTCTGTTGCTTCCTCCATGTTTATGTAATTCGGAGTATTTCTCAAATACTATGCGTCGATAATGTACGTCCTGCTACTAAAAACGTAGCTGTTATTTCAAGAAGTTGTTGGATCCATGGCTTTTTCAGAGGCTATAAAAAGAAGTGATAGTAATTTAGTTGATTAGAATTTGAACTATTGTTGTCGCTTATACTTTTTTACGAGTCTACTAATTGCATTAACCATATATACTTTAAAGGATATTATCTAGTATTAGTTTCGCTAGAATGTTTGAGCAACATATATTCAGGGGATTGTCCTGTGTCTGTCTATATAAAATGGAGCAACAAAATGAATCGAATAATGTTGCTTCTATGTAAGTTTTAATATTTAAAATGAGACAAAAAGACAATAAAAATATTTACAGTGCACAGTTTTCTATAAAAATTGATTTGTTACAAATTATTGTATTTAGATGAGGAGAACGATAGTGGATAGATCAATGATATCTCTCCAAAAAATTATAAAGGGATTTTTACGATTCCATTAATCTTAGTGTAGATGTAGTCTCGAATATTAATAAGACAACTCTGAAGATAGGAGGTTTTGACGTGTGTTAAACCACCTCTTAATTGCTGCTGTTCCCAAATCTACCCTGACCCGATGTAATAGCACTTGTTACGGCAAATAGAGAACCCCCAAATAAAAAACAAACATTATGAAAATATAAAAATACATATTTATAATAAAAAAAAATAACATAGAAATACATATTTTTATATATAAAAAATACCAACACTATATATTTATAGTAAAATTACCAACAACTTATACATACTAACATATTGTAGTTAATTCACCCAAATCCATTTAAAATACTATCAGACAAACAACATGAAAGTACATTCATGACATTACTCCATATATCGTACAATTTCTTAAAACAAACAGTATCCTAAAATATAAGTTACACAGAAACTACAACATACAACACACATATCACCACCTCTAGCAATCATGTCCACACAAATATGTATATGCACAAAAGTTGAGAATCATCTACCATGTTTTCAACTGTGAAAGCAGAATAATATATATAATTCTTTATACTAGATGAGCGACTTCTTGGGAATATCAGGTGCTGTTGTTGACATTTTATGGGCAAATTCATATTTTTGTATTTACAGATAAGCAACTAAAATAAATAAACCGATAACAGCAAACTTATGATCGTGTAGACCTCTAAAACTTCCTTTCTTGTCGTGATCTCTTTGGTTTATTAATATTCATTTTGGGAGATAAACTCCTTTGATTTCTGCTGATCTGTGTAATCATGAAAGTGTCTTCAGGCATATTGCGATCCAATGAATCAGTTTGAAGCTAGAAATGGTAACAGTATTTTGTTACGACACTTTCTTTTACTGTGATTGTAATAATAATAATAATAATAATAATAATGATGAATGGAACACAACAGCACATTGGGAAAAAAATCCCTGGAAGTCCCAGCTTAAAAGAAATACAAAAGTTGTCTTGATAAGAAAAATAACCCACACATTTAGAAGAGCTAGTGATGTTATTAGAGGTAGAAAAACAGATCATGAAAAGGTTAAGGTATATGATGTGACCATAGCAGAAATCAGAATATAATAATCATAATAATAATAATAATAATAATAATAATAATAATAATAATAATAAGCACAATCTAAGAAAAAAGAGCTATAAGTAGAAATGGAAAACATGTTGCACTTAAATAATAAAACTGTTTCCGTTGCAGTCGGGGTTTTAGGGATGAAAAAGAAAGTAACTCTACAGTCAATAAAATCGTTGGTGCACCAGGAATTCCAAATAAATTATTTCTAACAAACACAGCACATATTCTGCGAAGTGATTGGTCCATTTAAATATTTTTTTATTATTAACAAAACAACTTAAATGGACAAATCTCGCTGGCTTTTGTTTAAGTGGAAACAACAAATTACATCATCGCTTGCCTAAATTTGGTTATAAACCGGCATGTACTTTATAAAACAAATGACGGTCAAAAAGAAAATAATAATAATAATAATAATAATATTAATAATAATAATAATAGTAATACAGCACAATACACCGGCTGAAACTGCAAAATACTTAAAAAAGACAGCAAAGACAGAGTGTCAAATGGGCGTAGAGATGCAACTACAAAATTCTTTAAAAAGACAGCAAAGACAAATGCAACCGACCAGATACAGAAGCGATGGCAAGATAAACCGCTTCATGGCCAATACTCTGCCCGTACCAAACAAGCTGAAGTAGACAAAACTCGTACCCATCAGTGGCTACGTAGTGCAGGGTTGAAAGCTGAAATTGAAGGTTTTATCCTTGCTGCGCAGGACCAATGTTTGCTAACTAGGAATTATCAAGCACATATACTAAAATATTGTGTCGGCCCAAAATGCAGATTCTGTGATAAATATCCAGAAACGATTGATCATCTTGTATCAGGTTGCACGGTGTTGGCACCCACTGAATATAAAACCCGACATGACAGAGTGGGCCAATATCTGCACTGAAAAATCTGCAACTTCTACGGGAAGGAAACTGAAAGAAACTGGTATGAACACCACCCAGACACGGTTACGGAGATAGGACCTGTTACAATTCTATGGGACTACCTAATACACACTGACGGAACAATCAAAGCCAACCGCCCAGATATTGTTATTAAAGACCACAAACAAAAACGGTGCCTCCTTATTGATATGGCAGTCCCTGCTGACTGCAATGTATCTTTGAGGACCTTGAAATAGAAATCTCGAAAATGTGGCATATGGGAACATCAACAATCCCTGTTGTAGTTGGAGCCCTAGGACTGGTTGGAAAAGATTGCAGTAGACTAATTGAAGGGATTCCTGGAAGACCATGCCTCAAGGAGATAAAAAAATTGTTCTGACAAGTACAGCCCACACTTTACGAAGGGCTTTATCTATGTATTTTTTTATTTTTTATTTTTTTTAATTTTTTTGTTAGTGGAAAGTGTCATGATGCCATTTCTAACCTTAGGTCCCTGGGTGGGACCCGGAAAGAAATGTGTAAACGCCAGAAATCAAAGAAAATAATAATAATAATAATAATAATAATAATAATAATAATAATAATAATAAGTACATCAATAATTCCAGTTGTAGATGAAGCCCTCGGATTTATTCGAAAAGATTCTGAATGGATTCCTGCTAGAAATACTAACCATTGTACTCCCAAGTACAGCTTACACATTACAAAGAGTATTATCTTTGTAAAATGTGCAAGATTTAGTTTTTCGTTTCGTCTTTGTACAAAAGGGGATCAGGGGAAAATGTTAAGAAGCCATTTCCGACCTTAGGTTGGGACACGGAGGAAAATGTGTACACAACTGAAATCTATGGAAATATTACTACTTCTACTACTACTGCTACTATTACTACTACTACTACTAATAATAATAATAATAACAATAATAAAAATAATAATAATATTTATAATAAAGCAAAGGAACCTGGCTAAATGAAGTTACAAAAAACGTGAAAGGACAAGGCTTTGCATTGCAACAAGAGAAGCAAATGTGGCCAGCATAAAACACATCTGAGGAGCACCGGGCTGAAAATTGAGAAATAAGGCCTAATTATTGCAATTCAGGAACAAAGCCTCGCAAACATCCTATGCCAGTCGCATAATCAAGGATGGAAAAAACCGAAAATGCAGGATCTGCGGAAACTGCCGACCATATTATCCCAGGATGTCGGGAACTGAAAAAAAATATATATATACTCAGACACATTACAAGGTAGTGATATATGTGCACTGAAAGATATACAAAAAGCACAAAATCGAAACCACTGAGAGATGGTATGAGCACCAACCAGACACAGTTACCCAAAACAACCATGTAACTATCCTCTGGGACATACTAATTCAAACTGACAGGGAAATAAAAGACAATAGACATGATATTATCTTAAAAGTCAAGAAATTCAGAAAGTGAATGCTCATTGACATTGCAGTAACATCTTAGAGAAACACCCCCATAATTATCGAGAAATCCTCCAAATGCAAGAACCTGGAGATCGAGATTGACAGGATATCAGGAATGTTATTTTGTATATATGTTCTGTTATTCCAATACACTTGTTCAACCTACCTTCTTCTTTCCGTAACTTTCTTTCTGGTTCCTAACATGCCACAACAAATACATAAGCTCTCTTACGTAGAATTGGAATTGATACCATGATAGTAGAACTTCACAAAATGGCATTATTTAAACTGTGAGGATTATACGAAAGGTTATGAGTCGTGAGCAGTCTCGCAGACACAATGACTCAAGAACAGAATTTACACGGCCTAAATCAATGTGCGACGCCAACATAATTATCATAATATTTGAGTAAATAATGTTATTACAGTTTTGATTAAGGAGCTTGTTGCCATCTGTACTAAAATTTATAGTTAACCGTAATGAGCGTTTGCGATAGAATTGACCTATTGCATATCTCAAAATCTCATAAAAACACAGGACTATATTTGAAAAAAAATACAGCCATAATAAAAATGTAGTAATAATTTAAATTTCATCATAATTTCTAAGCCATGAATAAATTTATCCAAAAATGGTTAAATAACAGATACATAATAACAGGCTACCTTTAAAACGTCTTATTAGTTAATTACTTTAAAGATATAGGTTAATTTATGCTTAAAACCACCAACAAAATACGTGTTTTTCTCTCTGATTATCTTTCATTTTCTTAGGGTGTTTCATCGATTATCATTTTTTAATCATTTCGCCACAAGCAAGGAAATAAAGCAACTCAAACACAAGGGGGCTACAGTGTGTGAAAAAATGTGAGAAAATCCTTATTAAAGAGAGGGGAGTATAAAAGAACAGGTTTCATGTAGATTAACGTTACGTTTACATTTTTGAAGATCAAGTTTGACTGGAAAGCAAAAAGCGGGGAGAAAGTTTCACAAGAGCGAAGTGCAAAAGAAGAAACTCTTAGCATAGAACCTTCGGTTACATATACCAATTTCACCTGTAAAATGATGAGCCCTAACTGCCAACTTAATATTGCGCTTAAATTACTAATGTCGAAGTACAGGTGGTATCTTGTCCGATGTTCAAACAAAGAAACTGGAAATGACACTGTTATTTTAACTTTCCACATCCAATTAATTGACAGGCGCGCCATTACGTTTGAAAATGGTTGTTATAATATTTTACAGATATTACTGTGTGTTGCCTATTTTCTATACAAGCATTTATCCAGTTGTTTATTTCACGATAATGAACTCCTGAGGATGGATCTATTTGGTCTAAATAGACAAAGAAAGAGGGGATGTGGATTCATATCTTTTCCTGAAAATTTGTCTCAAAGGGAACGTTACCAGCCATCGTTTATATGCAATCGTCTTTAGAAGAAGATTTCACATAAAATTATCACCTAATTCAGTTTTGTGCAAAAAGTTTTTCGGATATATGCAGCACATATAAGTTTTTTGGTGGGTTTTGCTTGTACAAACACGTATCTTTTTCAGTTTGTGGTTATAGTGTTTGGTTACTAGTGTGAAAATTTAATGAACATTTTTTTATCTCTGATACTCACACATACAAATATATATATTTTCATTGAAAAATACATTAACTGATACATTAAAATATTGACATATTGAACACCCAGACACCCCTGTATAGCAAAATAGATTTGTCTGTAACCTTGGAAACATGAATTTTGTTTTAGCTGTGTATTTAAAAACCAGTAGTTTTAAAAGTTACTCCAAAATTCGCTTGAGGATGAAATGGAACTAATGTCTTTAATTTAATCACAAAATTAAATTCGGGGCTTTTAGCTTCCATTTTTCAAACATGGTTAGAACTGTGTAGCGAAAAAAAACATATTTTAAATCAATTAATTTATAATATCAATGATCTGTAAAGTTACATAGAGCACTATTTTGTAAAAATAAAAATATCTATAAGAACACGGGATTATATATCTTACTGTTCTTTTTGTTTATATATATATATATATATATATATATATATATATATGTTTGTATCTATAATTGTGTGGTTTAAACGATTTTATGAATTTATGGAGGAAAATATTCAGTATCAGGTCCAGGTCTATTTATAGATGGGGAAATTGTGGCCGTAAAAATAGTGTGTGTTGGCTAGGAGTCACATCTGTTTCACAGCTTTTAGCTTTTCTGCCAAATATGACCTTCAGAAATGCAAATGCAGCGTTAATCGTCATTTCTGTCGACTGGAAATCTGTTCATTTATTGTCCTTTATTTCTTCCTCAATCTTCCACTCTCAGTTAACCTTGCGCTTTAGGGGCTTTATCGCATTGCCTGCGGTGAAATGATTAAAAAATATATTATGACATCATAATATCATGTCAGATCATATACCTGTATTTTGTCTGTCTATTTTTCTATCTCAATCATTCACTATCTATCTATCTATCTATCTATCTATCTATCTATCTATCTATCTATCTATCTATCTCTCTCTGTTTCTATCTCAATCATTCTCTCTATCTATCTATCTATCTATCAATCTATCTATCTATCTATCTATCCCAATCATTCTCTCTCTCTCTCTCTCTCTATCTATATGTCTCAATCACTCTCTCTCTCTATCTATCTATCTATCTCAATCATTCTCTCTCTCTCTATCTATATATCTATCTCAATCATTCTCTCTCTCTATCTATCTATCTATCTCAATCATTCTCTCTCTATCTATCTATATATCTATCTCAATCATTCTCTCTCTCTATCTATATATATATCAATCATCTCAATCTATTCTCTCTCTATCTATCTATATATCTATCTCAATCATTCTCTCTATCTATCTATATATCTATCTCAATCATTCTCTCTCTCTATCTATCTATCTATCTCAATCATTATCTCTCTCTCTATCTATCTCAATCATTCTCTCTCTCTCTCTCTCTCTCTCTATCTATCTATCTATCTATCTATATATATATATATATCAATCATTATCTCTCTCTGTCTATCTATATATATATCTCAATCATTCTCTCTCTCTATCTAACTATCTATATATCTATCTATCTATCTCAATCATTCTCTATCTATCTATCTATATATCTACCTATGTATCTCAATCATTTTCTATCTATCTATCTATCTATCTATCTATCTATCTATATATATATATATATATATATATATATATATATATACATCAGCAGTCCTATTGCATTGAATTAGTAAGTATATTACATGAATTCCCAAGGTACCTTATTTACAACAACGTGTTCTAGCCGAGATCGATATAAATGTGTCAATATCATTGAAAGGACCAATGCCGACCGTGTGCTGGTTGTTTGCAACGCGCGCAGGGAAACTGAGATATGCGCTCCGTTAAATCATACTCCATATTTTAATCCAAATTCTTGGCAGAATTAACACCGCGTATATATATAAAATATATATAAAAAAACACTGTGACCATTTAAATGAAAAAAAAAAAATAAATGTATGTAGATATAAAAATTTATAAGCATATATATATATATATATATATATATGTGTGTGTGTGTTAAAATAATAGGATAGAACAATGAGATATATAATTCAAAGTTCTTAGCATTTTTTTAAAAGTGTTCGATGCAATAGTAGAGAATAATATAACCGTTTTCTTTTTTTTTCTTCAAATATATTATCATCGAAATACTGAAAATTCCCATGTTTCAAAGCTGAAACTTCAATTTAAATTAGAAATTTGAACTGAAGTTACCATTTTGGAACAAGGGAATTTCGGTATTATGATGATAATATATATATATATATATATATATATATATATATATATATTTATATATATATATATATATATATATATATATATATATATATATATATAGCGACTAAATAAATAGATACCGAGCTAGATAGATCTGGACAGACTGAAATTGATAGATAGATAGATAGATAGATAGATAGATAGATAGATAGATAGATATAAATATATATATATATATATATATATATATATATATATATATATATATATATATATATAGCGACTAAATAAATAGATACCGAGCTAGATAGATCTGGACAGACTGAAATTGATAGATAGATAGATAGATAGATAGATAGATAGATAGATAGATAGATATAAATATATATATATATATATATATATATATATATATATATATATATATAGAGAGAGAGAGAGAGAGAGAGAGATAGATAGATAGATAGATAGATAGATAGATAGATAGATAGATAGATAGATAGATATACAGACAGAAACAAAGATAGAAAGTAAGGAAAAAAGATAGTAAATAATTTCGGTCGATAGACAGGCATTCAGTTAAATACATGTGTGCCTCGACTCGTAGTCATCCAGATATCTACCGACCTGAGTTTTATTATTAGGAAGTGCATTTTACACGTCGAAACAACTAAGTACCTCTCTACCACTATATTGGTGAATACGAAGTCTGGAATGAATAAATTCAATTTCATTTTTCTGGACAATTTTCTTTTTATTTCATGTCAGCGTGGGCAAAGTCGCGCCTACGCAACTCCACATCTACCTATGCTAAGCAGCACTCTCTTCTTCTCTAGTGTTAATCTACGCTTGAACGCATTTTACAGAGTTAAGAAAAAAGTAAGATTTCTCTTCTTAAGTGCATGTCTCTCTGGATGAAGGTACAGGCAGTTGAACGTGTTTGCTTTTACATGAATATAGGTTTACTATCTTTTATTTTTTATTTATTTATTATCTTTTAGCCGTCTGTTCAGCTTAGCTTATAGGTACAAATGGGGTAAAAATAATTCTACTTTCCAATGGCGATGGATAGCGTGCCTATAAAATCAGCATTCAAAATGCACTAAAAACTGGAATTTAACATCTCATTTATCATCTACTAGTTCTTTGTTTATTTTATGTTTTCGTGTGGCTACGAAAGCGATCTTCTTTGTCTTGGCTTCTCAAAAATCGTTCAAATTTCAGTTTGTCGGTATCCTGATTTATGTCGTTTAGTTAAGTTGTTAGAAGCAGAGTCTATTTTAATTTCGTTAATTAATTCCTGATTCACTTTTTTTATATTTTTATATCAGTTATGTGCAATGCGTGATACATGTCTAGGCGATCATGTATCTTTCGATACATGAATGACGAGGCAGGTTTTTTTTCCCCGCAGTAGTTTGCCATTTCTTTCTGCGTTAGACCTGTTGCAATCCAAGGCTATAGAACACGGTCTGTCCTGCTATTTACCCATAGATTGGGCAAGGGGAGAAAAAGAGGATTCATTAGGACTTTTTATTCGAATTTGACACTCCGATTCACTAATCCGAACCGCTATCCATTAGTCCACTGTGCCTCATACGGCATATAAAATACTTCATTGTTCTTTAAAGCGTATAGTCTATTTTGGATTCTAAGAATAGTTTTTTCGTTTTTTTTACATTAAATATTTTTGAATATAAGAATTATTTCTCCAGATACATGACCTACTATTTAATCCATAGATGGGGAGGCATGGGGAGTTTTCAGGAGTTTGTGTCCTCGGATGGTACGATTCGGTTATAAGTAATATTTTTCTCATGTAACATGAGCCATCATTGACTCTATCTCTCTCTTTCTCTCTCTCTTTCTTTCTCTCTTTCTCCCCCCTCTCTCTCTCTTTCTCTCTATTAGCAAATACAAGCAAAGAAATTCCGGTATTCATTATAAAGAAAATCTGAAATTAATAAGGTATCGCAATCAATACTTTTAAAAGGAACACAATTTTTTTTATCGCAAGGACAGACGCACACACGAATACATTTCAACTCTTTCTTCCTGATATATAGTATCAGTCAGTTATGTGCCATGCGTGATACACGCTCAGGAGATCATGTATCTTTCGACACATGACTAACGAAGCAGATTTTTTTCCCGTAATACGTTCCCATTTATTTCTACTCTAGATCAGTTGGCTATAGAACCCAGTCCGTCCTGCTATTTACCCATAGCTGGGGGGAGGAAAAGAGGATTCATACCGTTCCCTTTAAGTGAATGTAATGGATTCGACTGAAATTCGAACTTGGCTCTCCGATTCCTCAATGTGAGCCGCTATCCATTACTCCACCGTGCCTCCTTTAATATCCTTTTTGTTTGCATTTCTCTAAAACTTCATCCTTTCATACTAGTTAGTTGCATGGTATTCTCAGCATCCTTCTACACAAATCACATTTTTGTTGTTTCAAATGTCTTCTTCATCTTTGATGAGATTTTTCGGCATTCACTGCCTTATTCTCTACTATTGTCTTTGTTTCTATGGAATCTTTCTATTTCTTAATACTTAGCTTTTGGATTGACTTGCTTCGCTGTCCAAATGCACCTTAGGTTTTCATTGTGGTACATTCCGTCCTCTGTTAAGACACTTCACAGATACTTATTTTTATTTTGGATTTTTATAATTTCGGTAAGTCCATTTAGCAATTTGCATGTTGGGCTCTTCCGTTTTTGAACAACCATGTGTTCCGTCTATTGGCAATTGATTCTTGTGTGCATAGAATCCTTGCTCTCCAACAGTAATGCATCAAAACAAAATCAAACCAAATGCAATGTACTTAATTCTAAATACCAAATGCTTATTAAACCTAACCTAGTTCATAACAGGAAACAGAAAACTTTAACAGAAAACAGGGTTCGAACGCATCCCCTAGTCAGTAGACTTAAATTATCTTGTGAAGCATTGTGGGACAGCTGCCTACTTAATCTGAGGACATGAATGTCAAGTTATTTTTAGTAAGAGTTAAAGTCATCAGAAACGAATCGTTATTATACAAGTAAATAACATCTCAACATCAACGAACAGATCATAAAATTTCCCCAATCATACTAAACGGTTCCATTCTCACTGAGGATCCTTGTTTATAACGTCTGTTGGGAATCATGTTAAATATAGATCTCAAGATGAGCTCATATATATAATCGACCACCAAAGATGCCGGTAAAAATTGTCGGTTCTTTTTACAAATGCAGGAAAAAATGCCTGAAATCTTCTGCAGTGATTCGATATCACATATGGGGTTGGCCATGCTTTAATTTCGAGCCTTGACAAAGTAAAAAGTCGATTAAGGAGCGTCAAGAGAGATAACATATTTTCTCACCTCCATCTTCACAGAAGCAACGTCGCAAACTTATTGTCACTTGTATGGCAAATGTTACGACAAGGTCTATTCTTCAAATTCAACATCTCAAAATATTGCATTCATTTCCAGCCTTGTTACGTCCACAGGTTTGAATCGCCATCATTCCTTAGGTATTAATGTTAAATAATGTTTCGCCAGAACAGATAACACTTCCCACAACCGGCTAACGTATAGTACAGATTCACGCGGAGTTGATTCCCTGAACTATACAACTTTAATCTTACAATTTAGGGTTAATTATACTGGCTTCTTTTATTTTCGTAGCACCCATTTTATATAGTAACCCTCTACCCTGAGTGGAACTTAGGCATTCTATTGGGTTAACTTAATTTGAAAAAAAAAATCTTAATGATGTCGAGATGTTTAATCCATAATTCAGACACTTCTACAGTAGAAGGCCATCTAGAATTGTTCAATTTAATTGAAATGACGCGATTCGTAGAATGTGAGACATCATTTTAGTAGCAGGTCTTTTTTAAAAATGTGATTGGATACCTGCTCTGCTGTCAAGATTACTATTGATCTTCATTAGTTCAAATTGCAGATATAAACCACGATGCTGGTGTTTATTAGTTCGCCTGTAGAAGCTGATGTTTTCACTGTTCCTTGTTTTATTAGAAGAAAATGTTTAAAAATATTGGCAGAGCTTAGGAAAGAGAAATTAATTTTAGACGATCGGTTCCAAATTACGTAACCGCTAATGATCTGCGAGAAATTAGAACGTGAGAATAAACACATTTGTTGATTTGGTATTGATTTGAAATGTATTGTTTAACAGTGTCTTCAAACGCTCTCACATGAATAATCACATGTACGCTTGTATACAAATATGATTTATTCGTACGTGAAAAATGTATAGACAGACAGGCAAATAAACGTTATTTTAGGTGGATACACTTATATGAGTAGATGTATAATTAATATAGGCGGTCGGCTTAATAAATAGATAATCCAACACTTTTTTTAGAAATAGCTTTGTTTACGTTAGGATAAGAAAAATGAGTAGGCATATCTATTTCAAGAGTCAAAGAGAAATATGAATTTAAATAAACTATTCAACTTGGCTCGCACATTGACGCACTCCGTGGCAAAGATATTTAAATGCACGTCAAATCTAATTAAAGATTCTCATAGGAGTACGTAGGTTCGAATCTTGCTGGAGAGCGAATGTTTTTGGAGGCGGGCTTCGCAGATCAAAACAAGGACAAAAGTTCAGTTGTAAATGGATAACAACCCAGGGACAAAGAACAATGATAATGAATAACATATTTCTCAGAGTTTCCAGGCAGAAGTGGAGATCCATGATATGCATGTCCAGAAATGAACAGGTATATAAACGAGAATGTGCAACAGGGATTAAATCATTCCAACATTATTCTATACACAAAAATTGACGACACGCTTTTATTCTTTTTTTGTCGCGCGCTTTTTCATTTCGAACGCTCCTCTTCTTTTTTCTCTCTTTCAATAGATACAAAAATAACGCTTACGGCACATGTTTCAGACTGTGTATCAACATGAAATATTATTCTCGTTAATTCTGCTATTTCCTGCCAGCTCAAGGCATGTTAGAAGACAACGTTTTGAAGATTTTCTCACAGTCGGTTGCTAATTCTGGTTGCCAACCAAGACTATATAACGCAGTCTGTCCTGCTATTTAACCCCTTGCTGGGGATGAAAGAGATGGAATCATGACTTTCCCAGCAGTATTTGAGCGTTAGTGAATGTAACCAACTCGGCTGGAAATCGAACAGTACATACATACGTAAATGAAAGTCGTCATCCATCGTGTATATAACGGTGTATAATACAAGTTTAGATGTGGCCCAAATCTGAATATATCGATCACTTAATGATGCTTGAATTCACTACGCAGTCATAAATGTTTCCCGTAAGGCATTTGTTAAGTATTGCTCCAATCATGACGTATTTATGTACGAATAATTATGGGAAATCAGAGATGCATTAATCTTGAAAAATACAGATATATATATATATATACATACATACAACACTCATACATACACCAGTCAGTTATGTGCCATACACGCTTAGGCGATCATATATCTTTCGATACATGAATGACGAGGTAGATTTATTCCTTCTGTAGGTTGCCATTTCTTTCTGCGGTTGACCAGTTGCCATCCAAGGTTATAGAACCCGATCTGTCCTGGTATTTACTCATAGCGGGAGCGAAGAGAAGAAGAGGATTCTTACATTTCCCAAAGGAATTATGAAAATTAACGCTTCCGAGACGAAAAATTCTCTCTGCGAACTACCGCCTACCTGATCGAGTGGCTGTAACCCTCGATGGTGAAGCTGTGGAAGAGGTCGAAAGCTTCAAATATCTTGGCGCCAATTTTACAGCCACCGGTCAAGCGAAGGACGAAATCACTACCCGGATAAATTTGTCTATAGCTGCCTTTGTCCGACTTGGTCTAGCCAGGAGATAAGACGATCTACGAAGTTGCGAATCTACGAAGCCATGGTCAGAACAATTCTTCTCTATGGTTGTGAGACCTGGCCACTGCGCAGAGAGGATCTTCATAAGATCACTACTGCCTCCGCCGTATCCTGCGCGTTCGCCTCTCCGACCGGATCCCCAACTCGTCCATCCGCGCCACAGGAGACTCCGGTGGATCGGCCACGTGCTGCGGCGGCCTGGTGATGAGTTCGTCCGTAAGCTGGTAGCGCCAAACGCACCCACTAGTTGGAGGAAGCGCCGAGGTGGTCAACTCAAGACGTGGCTCGCAACGGTCAAAGCAGATATGGAACTCATGTCCGGTCCTCGCGTTTTCAGGGTCCGAAGCTGGAATCGCGATTGGCTCGATCATGCCGTCGATTCTTCTGCCGAGCGACGGCAGTAGATGGCCTTGAAGCGCGATGCGGTTAATTCAATTGGAGCCGGCTCAACCCACCCCGAATGAACGCCGTTACAAGACAAGACAAGGGTATTATTCTTTAAGTAAATGTAATGGATTCAACTGAAATTCGAACTTAGCTCTCCAATTTCTCAATCCGAGCCGCTATCCATTATTCCACATGCATAGTGATATGAATTAATATTCATATATATATATATGCATCTTCATTGCATTGGAATGATGTATGATTGACAAACAGAATCAGGTAATTTCTCTTGCTGATTATTTTCACAGCAGTTTGATATATAGATGTAATTTACCTTTAAATATGCCAACTATATGGTTAATGTTCTAAATAACATATTTAATGCACTAAGTTGTATATGGTGCTTAATTATATCAAAATTCAGTTTTAATGGTCATAAAATATATCCTCTGTTTGTTCAGTCATAAATAAAACAAAATCTAATCGTATAATCTTCATATTTCAATTAAAATCCTGTTTACTTCGACAAAATAATTTAAGTCCACTATTTTTCTTCAACAAATTTTTTGTTAATTTTACAATTGATTGAGAAATGGCTTGTTTGCTCTTTGCTTGTTCGTTTTCAGTAGAAGTAGATAAGTTCGCCTAATATTTGGTTCAAATTCCTCCACGGTTATTTTATCCTCTATTTTGACAGGAGTGGGTATTTTTCCAGTGTTTCCTGTTTAGTAATGGCTCTTCGGTTGCTACTAAGATTTACTTCAATTCTATACTTCTAATGTCTCAACCTAAAACTATGAAATATTATTTACTATATTACTATTTATTTCCTTCTTTTACCTCAACAGGAGTAAATATGTTTCTCTAGCGTCCAAATATCTTGATCCTCCCTACCCTTGTGAACAAAAGTAGAGTTTTATCCCTATATGATTGGGTTTCCGGCTCCTTCTAAAATCTTATTTTCTTTCACTTCCAGTAGCCCCTTGCGTCTTAGTAACATTGTAGTGGCTCTTGGGTCTATTAGAGATGTAACATCATTGTAAAAACAAAGCTCATTGTAGAATTATTTCTCTTTAGTTCATTATAGAAATATGTAACTGAAAAGCAAGTATTAACTGATTTTAAAATTCTATTATGCTTCTATTTATTCATCTGCACATTTCCAATGTTATATTCATTTATTCTTCTTTCATATCTTCAGAAATTAGATTATTCTTGAGAATATAGGCAAACACGACTCTACAGCGACTGTTTCTTTAATATACGTATATAGCGATAACATCTTGGGAAAGATAGAGAAATGACTCAAGGTAGCTTTCACAAAGCGTTCTTCTCCAAGTCAATCTCAGGATAGTCTGCCATTTAATTCATAGTTGGTCGGTTTTAGATGCATCATAATAAAGCTAAGAGAATTAATGCAAAGTGTACGAAAAAGAATAGGCCAGAATTTGGACTCGGATCGCTGAATCCATTCTTCGTGTGAGTAACCGTTACGCTAGCCACAACTATTTTAATAATTAGATCGTGTCTTAACTCGCATTTCATATCTACAGGGTGCGATGGGTAAATTGTCGGCATTTTATATTTTTGATTTCGCGCATGCGCGAAGTTTGTATTTGATTTTGTCAAGTCCACAATATTTTAGGGTCAGTTGGGCAGCAACTAAGAAAAAGTGCACCATGACGCAAATCACTCAGCCAAAAATTTGGAAACGGCACACTGTAATGCTTAGGATCCGTGCCGGAAGATCCAATACGAATATTTCAGAGTGTGTGGGTGTCAATTTGAGGACTTTCTCGACAGGGTTAGTGTTCGTAATCACCATCAGACTAATCCAACTCTATCCGAAATCTCTGTGATGATTACGAAGGTGATTTGAGTGATCACTAGTGATGGCGAAATTATGATGCCATTCATCTTCCCACAGGGCCTCAGGGAGACTAAAATCAAGTGCTTTGAGGTGGTAGTGCTGCCCTGAGTCAAGAAAGTAGCTTCTGGAAGACGCTGTGTCTGGCAGCAGGACTCTGCATCATGCCAGACAAGCAGTAGAACCCAGTCATGGATATCAGACAATTTCTACGACCATATCACTCCTTACATCTAACCACCTACCACCCCAGACTGCGACACCCTTGAATATTATGTGTTGGGTTCAGCTGAGCAAAAACATCTGTGTAACACAAAAGATGAAGGCAAGGATTATGGCAGCACCTTAAACAAGGAAACCATCCAGAAGCATGTAGGACATTCCGATGTTTTCTGGAGACATTGGTTGAAGCCAATGGAATTTTATTGAATGAATGTACTTTTAATATTTCAGGATATTATTGTGGAATTTTGGAAAAATATATCTGTTAAAATGAGATGTCAGAGTTATTTTCATTTTTGCGTCATTTAGACGACAGTTTATCCATCCCACTCAGTAGGTATTTTATTTTTCTGTTCGTTTATTGTTGAAATATTTTCTATTGACAGTTTATTTCTATTGCATTACGTTGACCCATGGCTAAACCTGACGGCGTACAATATTTCTAAATCGTTGCGAATTCCCACAGTGCCTTCATATCACTTTTTGTCAGTAAATATGGAAACATATTAATGATACTGGCAATATTAGCTGTTTCCTCATAACGAAACATTCGCATTCATTTACCCAGTAACCACTGCTACTCGGGGTACTCTTTTCTAGAATCCCTGGTCATGGAGTTGGTATACAAGAGTAGTATCTAGTATTTTTATATCTAGTTGTTATGGTAATATTAGCCGTTACGTAATAAGGAAATATTCGACAATCATTGACAGAACAGACAATGAAACTATCTGTGGGAATTTATAAAATCGGTCTCTTCAAAGAAAATTGGTTATCAATTCCAATTAATGGCATTGCCCTTTCAAGAGCCTTCATTATTTTGTCTTTGAGTTAAATCTCCTATCTATTTTAGATGTTGCTGCTGTTGAAAGTCCTCCTTTGTACAGTCCTTTCTATCTAATTGTGCAGCACCAGTTCACAGGGTTCGTAGATGGTTTTATAAGATCGACAGTTTTTGTTCGAACAAAAACAATTTAACAGCTGTAAAGGAAGGCAGTAACATAGGAGCTCTTACCTCTTTAACTCCTTCTTTTCAGCCTATGTTACTTATTTCTTAAATGATTAAAAACAAAGATAATACAAATCTATGAATTTCAACCTCGTCACCAATACAATCTCTCAAAAATTTTAAAAAAAGAAACGAATATCTCAATACAGCATGAAGCATTAATCGATATTGAACAGATCTTCAAATAGTGTATATATTGATGAGGAATGTAAAGAAATTATTTTTTCTATTGATCGAACTTAAAGGGAAGAGCTGCGTACGTAATTAAGAGTTGGTCCCTTATCGATCAGACCTTCGTCAGACCTTCGCTTTTCTCTCTATTTAGCACGGTATGTGTTCAGGATTTGGGAGGTGAAAATGGTAGAATATAATCGTGTCACGTCGTTCTTGGGATGTACAAGAAACACGAATACAGCGTAGTAAATGAATAATAGACTTACCCAAGTTCTCAAAATAAGTGGCAACTATTATTTGATTGATATATTTTTTGAATATATATATATATATATATATATATATATATATATATATATATATATATATATATATAATTTACTAGACATTATATAAATCACTGAAAACATTAACGTTGAATGTGGGAACGCATATTTAGATAGATAGATAGATAGATAGATAGATAGATAGATAGATAGATAGATAGATAGATAGATAATATATTGTGATAGAGAGGTAGATAGACAGATAGATAATATATTGTGATAGAGAGATAGATAAACAGACAGGTAAGATATTGTGAGAGATAGAAAGCTAATATATTTAGATAGATAGATAATATATTGTGATAGATAGATAGATAGATAGATAGATAGATAGATATATGAAACGAAATCAAGAACCTACGAAAAGATAAATAAAATAAATGAATGATGAATAATTATAAAGGAATAAGATAAAAGGAAATCAAATTTTGGCTCAGTATTTTAAATCATCAAAAAAAAGCAAAATCTAAATAGCAAAGAAAGCAACTGAAATTATACGTATTCTTCCATCCCCCATTCAACAGAGACCCTCAGTGATATATATATATATATATATATATATATATATATATATATATAGTATGTACAGAAATATTTATATATTTAAGCATATGTCCTTGATATTTTATAATTTTGACTGGATAATATATAAGACCAGACATTTGAGAGTTATGAAGAAAATATATTTGGCGTCTGCCTGTTGTCTGTGTAGCAGTTAGAATTCCATTTTCTACATGACAAAGAATATCAGGATGTAGACAATTAAATTATGACTACCACAGTGACACCCACCATATTTGTTCTAGAAAATGACAAGATGGTCGAACGTACCTGAACAAAGCAATAACACCATAAGTACTTTTAACAGTTTATCCACAACTACAATTATCTAACATTAAACATTAATTTCCTTTTGATTACATATACTTTCCTATATTAGTATTCTTTTTGCGTATATATTATCTGAAGGCTTTTGGTTGGTGTGTTTTTTATGGCTTGTCAGACTTTTGAAGGTTATTTCAAGGCAGAATATATTTTTTGATTCTATGAATTATTTTCAGAGATAATAATTATTGGCGGATACATGACCAACTAATTAATCCATAGCTGATAGGAAGAAATGATGATCCGTACCTTTCCTCAAGGGGTTGTGTTTAAGTGAATATAACGAACTAAACGGGAATTGGAACTCGACTCTCTGATTACCAATTCCTGGCCTTTATTCATTTTACCACTCGCACATCCACACCTAGCATTCCCAAGCAGTTTACCTAGGTACTGATTAGGCAAGATGCTGCTTAAATTCCGTGACCGCCAACGTCCGAAGTAGATTTGGCCGTAATGCAGTGTCTGTCATCGTATGTACCAAAGAAATTAGGATTAACTACGTAAGTAATTAATTCTTATAAATTCCGAAATTAATAAATATGTAAAGAAAAACGATGTTATAAATATTTGAATTCGTATGCAGTGATCACACTGTCAGTCTTCAAGATCTCCCCAATTACTGCACGATATGATTTTATTTCATAAAATATGATAAATTTTCTCTTAAGATAAGTAATTAAATGTTTAATATGATGTATCTTGAAATATTTAATCTGTATTCAAGATGTCATCTATATTTTTTTATTCTAATATTTACAATAATTAAATGTTAAATAATATGCACTTAACAAAGAAGAATACACAGCCTATGTTTTATGATATCATTTGAGGCTTTCTCTAGGGTTAAATATATTCTCAATGGTGATTAACGTAGTCATTCCTGACTCACCAGTCTCCATATTAATAGTATTTCCACAAATATTCTTACTCTTCTTAGATGAGAGAATAGCACGCCAACAAATTTATCCTTGTGCATAATACTACTGTTGCAAGTACTACTACTTATAATAATAATAATAATAATAAGAAGAAGAAGAAGAAGAAGAAGAAGTAGAGGCGGAAGAAGAAGAGGAAAAAGAATGATAATAATAAATATGAAAATGTAAGCCAAATATAAAGTTCTTGAACAGATGAAACAACGCTGGCAAAACCAACCTCTACAAAGCCAATATCCAGAATGTATTAATAAAGCCGGTGTTGATAAAATTAACGCTCATTGATTACTATGAGCCTCTGGATTATAGACTGTAAAGATGACTTTATTCTTGCAGAGCAAAACCAGAGTCGTTTTACTCGAAACTTTCAGGCAAATGTCATAGATTATAGTGTGGATCCAAAATGCAGGTTCTATGACAAATATCAAGAAAACCATAAACCATCTTATCTCAGGATGTTCTGTACCTGTACCAAATGAATATAAAAATCATCACGATAGTTTGGTGCAATATTTACACGTGATAACGTGCAAACATTTTGGAAAAGATGTTAACAATCACTAGTATGTACATCACCCAGCATCCGTTACAGAAATAGCAGACATAAAAATTCTATGGGATTAAACCATATTTAAAGACAGGAATATTGAAGCAAATAGGCCGGACATAATTGTCAAAACCCAAAAAGAAAAACTTGACTACTAATTAATATGGCTTCCCCAGTAAACTGGAACATGACAACCAAAGAATTTGTTAAAAATAAAATAAATAAAATAAAACTATCGACGTATAAAGAACTGGAAATCGAAATAGAAACAATGTGGACATTGAAAACAAGAATATTATCACGTATAGATAATTGGCTTGGAATGAAAGAAATAGATAAATAATATCACATTGAAAAAAAATCTCTGGAAAATCATAGCTTAAGAGATATACAAAAAATGTCTTGATAAGTACAGCCCATACACTAAGGAAACTTTGTTCATGTAACGCTATGATGTTATGTGATTTAGAAAAAAACATGAAATATAGCCATAAAAACACCACACTACCTGCCTTATGTCTTCCCATAGATTTGGTAGGTAAAAGGACCATGAGAGGAATCGAAATTTAATAATAATAATAATATGGAGAAAAGATCGCGATTTAAGAAAAGAAAAAGAAAAGATACATGTTTAACAGTGCTTAACGATTAGGCATTATACCCGTCTTCTCTAAACCCTGATTAAAATGTCATCCAAGCATAAAAATATAAAAAGATACAAAGCTTTGTACAAACCTATCTTTGCAAAACGGTTAAAATGTTTAATAAAGGCGAAAAAGAGGTGACTTGGAATAAAACACAATGTGAAATCTTATCCGGTGAGAAAGAAGAATAAAAGAACACGACTCAAGAAGGCAGAAGATGGCGATTGGTGTTGCATTTTATTTTTTTTAAAACATTGGTGTAGGAAAACAGCAAGAAATCGGAAGTTAGTACCACAGGCGAGAAATGCGACAAAATAAACTATTAGAATAGAACATACGGTTGCATCTACAGTATTTAGTCCATTAACAGTTAATATTTTGACCTAGTTGTCAATCTAGTAGCAATCTTTAATTCATGAAATCGAAGCACCAAATAGGAAAGCCGGTCAGAACAATTGGCATGAAAAGATTTATAGAAATGTAGGAGACAAGCCCACCAATTCCAAGAAGCATGTAAATATAGTGAATATATGTTAATGCGTAATCAGCGTACATGTTAAAACAGTCTATTTTCTTTTAAATCGTTTCAAACATCATTTTGCGTGGTATACACACACCATTTTCGTCTACTATATTATTTCTCATATATTTTCTGTCTGGGTTTACTTCCGTAGACTTTTCCGTCGTTAGATATGACTGTTAGGTCCCTTCCTTGGAGAGACAGACTACCTGTTAGGCTCAATCTCTACGAAATAGCTGGTCATGAAGCGCCAGTTGTCAGCGTTCGCTCGTTCTAAGCTTGGAAATGGACAAATTCTCAAGGGCTTTTTGAGATGCATGTCACGGAAATCATTTTATAGACAGTGTGATCTTGTCCCCAATATCACCACCGGTAATGACAACCTATGGAACATATATAATCTACGTATATAAACATATACCTGACACATTTTAGAATATCTATCTATCTATCTATCTATCTATCTATCTATCTATCTATCTATCTATCTAACGTGTGTATGTGTGTGCGTGTGTGGTTGGGTACGCGCATGTGTTCGATTAAGGGCAATGACCGACGGATTTCTATTAAACATTTTGTTTCACCTCGTACTGAATACCTCATTCGAGGTCGCGTAGAAAGTTATAAAGGAACCTGCGGAAATTATGTGTTACATTCCGAGTACTTTCACCCATTTACGGTAATTTAGATGCAAAGAAGACCTTAGTGAGATATCTACTGTAATGTTTCTTTTGTTGACGGAATGTCTTTGAAATAACGCGGGTTCACATGTGCACCAAGATGAAAATACACTTTATTTATAGCTGGTTGCCATCGTTTGATGTGAACAGACAGCAAAAGTTCTCGCTGACCCTTCTAATTTCCGGCACTTTTTGTTCGACAGTAAAAAAAAAAGAAGCATCTAACACTCCAAATGCGAAATACCGATTACGAATCTAGACAGCACTTAACATCCAAAGCTACATTGAATAAATCTCGTTTTTTCTACCTCTTTCATAGAAAATGGCTAATGTTTTTACTAGTACACGGAATAACATATATTTTCGTCAAGCTTCCTTTACAAGTTAATAGCTGATATCAACCGACAGAAGGAACACACCAAAATGCTTAACAGCTATTTTTCGTACATTGTGCATAGAAGAACATCTTCATATTAATTTATTGTGCTTAAATATACTGGAGCGGGTAACACACTGAAATTGTAGATTACTGAATTTGATCGTTCTTATATATATATATATATGTAAGCAAATATATGGATATAAATCCGACAGTATGAAAGAAAAATACTGAAAAAAAACAAAATTCTGAATATGCATTATTAATGTTAAAATAAAGTCGACGTCGGACGTTTCGGCCTATTTAAGACCATCTTCATGGACATTTTCATTTAAACATAATTAACATTATAACTTATAACAATTTAACACAAAAGACGATGGACATAAGAGCCCAACTAATTCAGACAGATAAAGTAAATTCAGGTTTGTATATTTTCAGTAGACAGTAAATAGGCCGAAACGTCCGACGTCGACTTTATTTTAACATTAATAATGCATATTCAGAATTTTGTTTTTTTTTTTCAGTATTTTTCTTTCATACTGTCGGATTTATATCCATATATTTGCTTACATACTGTCTACTGAAAATATACAAACCTGAATTTACTTTATAACGTGGAAGGTTTCAAGCTTGGACGAGGGAATCTATTGATCAAGTAAAGAATGGAATTTTTATCGAACTGTTTTTTAGAACTGTTCCATCGTTTTTAAAATCACTTTTGGATTTGCATTGTAACGGGAAAGACTTTTCAAGCTTGTTGAAGATATAAGAACCATTGATCACTACGTATTCCAACATCAACGGAAGAGATTTCTTTAATTGTTTATAAAAATTTTTCATTCGACTTTTTTGATATTTTTTAATTTTTTGGAAATCATCTTCGAATACGTCTTAACAACATCGCCCACGTGACGACTACGTGATCATATTTAAACAGAACGCTGATCTGTATAAAATTTCAGTTATCTGTCTGAATTAGTTGGGCTCTTATGTCCATCGTCTTTTTGTGTTAAATTGTTATAAGTTATAATGTTAATTATGTTTAAATGAAAATGTCCATGAAGATGGTCTTAAATAGGCCGAAACGTCCGACGTCGACTTTATTTTAACATTAATAATGCATATTCAGAATTTTGTTTTTTCAGTATTTTCTTTCATATATACATATATATATATATATATATATATATATATATATATATATATATATATATATATATATATATATATCGAAAATCGATTCTCCTGTCGGGTTCGACGTATGAGGGTCAAGCAGATCAGTTTCAGGAAACTGACAGCCCGACACCGGCACATGAGATTCGATTATAGTGGTGAAGGTTTCGTGCAGGACCATCCACACTTTTTGAAGGGACGAATACAGAGACCTGGTGCGCTGTGTGCCAAGGTCTCCAAACGACCCTCCGCAGGTTTTGAATTCAGAGTTGTCCTTCTCCTAGACCAGTGGCCATCCAAGGCTGTAGAACCCAGTCTGTCCTGCTATTTTACCCATAGCTGGAGGGAGAAGAAGAGGATTCACATCTTTCCCAAGGTATTAGCACACGCACACACACACACACACACACACACACACACACACACACACACACACACACACACACACACACACACACACACACACACACATATATATATATATATATATATATATATATATATAATGCGTGTGTATGTGTTTGTATGTGTGTGTATTTTTAATTTATACATTATGTACTTTCATGACCAGGACGATCATGTCTTTTCACCACATGATATATATATATATATATATATATATATATATATATATATATATATATATATATATTTCTTGTGGTTCTGTTTTATTGAATCGTTGCCTCTATGTCCTTCCATTTATATCATTTCATATATATCCGTTCTCATACATATCACACATAAACACACACGCACACAGATTGATGCATTATCGGATTTGGACAAGTAACTTACAGCGAATTATTAGCAAATAAACGTCAAGCTGATTTTTAACGTTACCGTTTCATTGATTTACCACTTATCCTCTCTTTCTAACGAGACATGCAAAGGGTCTTGTGCATCTGCATACGTAAATAAAATACGATAACAGTAAGGGTAAGGTTAGCCTGTCACTCATAAAGAAATATTCCACATTCAGTGATAGAAGAATTAGTGTGGAATTCTATAAAATCTTTCTTTCGATCCGAACTATTTTTTTCAGGAAAAATACTTTTCTCAAGTTTTATTACTATCACAATTTCTAATACTGGTGGCGGATTTATCCATTTTAGTTATTTCAGCTGTTAGATTTCCTCAAGTGATGAGGATTTTGTTAACTTTCTTTTTTTATTATGTCACCCCAAGCAAAGCGGGAATGTCGCTAGTACGCAGGGGCTTACCGGGTGTGACAGTGAGATAAAAATTATTGGGAGGAATGAAGTAAGGAAAAAAAATATTATCGGGATTCAGGAAGATATAAGATGGCGATTGACGTTGCGTTTACATTTTTTTAATATTGTAGTTATCATGGAAACAATTAAACGGAAATGTTCGATAGACGGGAAGTGTGAGAAAAGCTGTTGGAGTAGAAGTGGTGATAGCTCTTTCCTTCATAAACGAATGGGATCTAGATGCCAATCTGGTAACATGCTTAAGTTTATGTAGCTGGGTCACCATGGAAGAAAGCTCGTCAGAGCAGTTGCCTTGAAAATATTTATAGCCACGTCACGTTGGTGAGAATGTTACTATGTCGAGATGGTAAATCAAGATCGATTATATTACAGATCCTTCTTTGGATCTTGTCAAGAACATCGAGATGTATAGCAGAAGCACCAGACCCGCAGCAGTATTCAATGCACGGACGAATGGTGGATCTGTAAATGTGTAAGATGGATTCTGACTCGAAAAAACCTTCTGGCACGACAATATGACCCAACTTTCCTTGCAGTAGATGCTGTTATTGATTCGGTGTAGTCGCTCCATTTCCAGTCAGTTGAAAACGTGTGTCCAAAAAGGTGCAGTGAGTTGTTTTCCAGGAATCTAGCGTCAGCCATGCTGATGACAGGCAGGAAAGTTCTCTATGGTGGCTAAATGAGACCAGTTTTGTTTTGGAGGCAGTCGACCACAGTTGTTTTTTTGTGATTATGCAACGCCAGTCTGAAGGATCAAATAAAGTATGGTCTTCCTTAGTAACAAAAACATTCATTCTAATGATGCTAATTTTAATCAATGATTTCAGAAAACGGTTGTATATAGTTTTACATTTCTAAATGTGTGGGTGAACATGCGTAAAATCTGTAAGAGAGTCAAGATCTGACAAGGCTCTTTAAGAACGTGATTAAGAGTAGTAGTATTTTGGCTTGGTAGCATAGTTTCACCTATCTTAAATCTCTCATAATGCATACAAAATCTTATGTGTTTAAATATCGTTTATTTCGCATCCTTGTATTTTACGATGTGTACAGTTCATGTGGCAACACTTCTTTCATTCCAATTCCAGCTAATAGATAAAAAGATATCTGATACAACATGTGTCATGCCAATGTGTGATAAGTTGCAGCTCGTCTTACCAAAACCTATATAAGTGTCAGCGAATATTGTGATATTCTTTACCAGACTCATCTGAAGACATTTTATACTGACTTCATGAACAAGCGAAAGGTTGAGAGTCAGTAGGAATGATCTGACAGTGTAGATAGTTATACTACATTCAGTGACAAACACCATGATGTCGATATATAATATCTTCCAATTTGTGGGACGAGTTATCTTTTATCTCTCACTTCCTGGGTACATATTGTATAAGATAATTGCTTAAATATGATGTAAAATTGGAATGAAAACATTGATGCCACATACACAAAATTCCGTCACAAAATATCACGATATGGAATAAACTGTTACTATACTATTATAACAATTTCAATTTGGGGTAAATATACAAAACCTTATTGTTTACTATCTTAGGTTGTTAAAAAGCTTCGCCAGATCCTAACACTTTTATGAATGTTATGCATGTTTTCCAAATCTTGTAGCTCCCTCTCAGCACAAACTCAACTCTAAAATATTTCAATGAATGCTCAAAGAAGTTATTCCTGAATATATGTATATTTTCCATGAATCTATATTATCAAAGCAGAGCTCTTACCCTGTTCGTTTTATTCTGTCTGACTGAGGTTTGCAGTGATGCATATAAAATAAATGCGTATGTCTGTTTTGTGTGCGACTTACATATGATTTTGCTATTTAATATACACACAAAAACATGCACACAGGCATAAATTACCGAGACTGACATACGATAGTGGAATAATCTTTTCGCCCCACAATCAAGACGATCTTTAACATGAGCAGAGCAATAACATTTCAATTAGGAGACAATAAAAATATACTTCCAATTTAAACATTAATTATTAAAATTTACTTAGCTTTTCAGAAATACTTAAGTTAAGGATAAGTTTTAAAAAATATTTTTAAAAAAGCTGTAGACATATTTTAGATCTGTTATTGAATTACAATATACATGTGCTAACACAATCTACATCCGTATAAAATTTGAATGAAATTGAAATGGACCTTTGCGGAATAATTGCCATTTCTTTGAGGCAATTAAAACTTGGTAACAGAATAAGTGTTTAAGTAGAAATGTGCTGCCATTTCAACATTTTGTTTATGTTTCCTTTATTTAAACATTTTCTAATAAGTGTATTTTAAAATATTTTAAATGGATAAAGAATTCAGATTTAAAATTTGACCATCCTTTCGTCATTGAAGCGACTGGTATCGAACGAGTATCATTTAATTTTATAAGTTTACAGTTATTGTTTCATTGTTGAAATTTTATGTTTCTCTTCATATATCTATAAATAGCCTCATTTCTTTGTGAAAATGAAGGAGAATTATTTTAGAATTGTACACATTTTTTATATTCTATTGGAAAATATGATACTTCTTCGTAAATATATGATTGTGTCTGATATGCAAAGTGATGCTAATATGAACACATGAAGGTTTTAAATTTGTATTTGAGAATAAAGTGTAGAAGACAATGAGAAATAATAGATTTAAACACTACCTTCCAAAATAATTCATTAATCGCTATTCCATAGTGAAAAACTCACCTGTTCAATTATTTTGCGATAGAAAATAAAAAAATAATAAACGGTTGAAGTAATATTAGTAAAAACATCGATAATGCCATTCATCAAAGTAACGTAATATGAATAAAAGCAATAAATACTTTCCTATCAGGAATTCGGGGTTCAATGATTTTCTTTTACGGTCTGATCATCAAAGAATATTATTGTCAGAAGAGATTTATCTTGATTAGTACGGCTCAATGTCACGCATTTGGGGATAGAATTTATTTTCGATTCTAAACACTGTTCTACGGTGAGACAAACAAATCAAAAGAGGCGTACAGCTACCTAGACAAAAATTCATTCTGCTTAAATTTTATTGAGATTTTTTTTTTTAATAATTATACTATTTACACTGTTAGTACTTGTCTTTATCTTTGTTGTCATATTCATGGCGTTTCGGACGTTGCAGGCTCCAGCCTACTCCAGGTTATATAAGTTTTAATTTAAAATCCGTCTCTTTATTTAGTCCACTAGGAGAGATTGTTCTAGTTGTTCTTTTCTGAATATCTCTGCTTCAGTTATTTTCCTTTAGTATCTCAACTCTCCATGATTTTGTTCACCTCTTCTGTGAACTCACAACTCTGGATCCAGTCACAAGATTTCAACCTACGCTATGTATCATGAATGTCATAATAAACACGAGGAAAAAAAGTCCGAAGAATGTAACTAGTGTAAATACCTCATCTCAGAAATACAGACAGATTTTTAAAAAATATTCCACAATATATTTGCAGAGCTATATATGGTTATTCAGAAATATAATGCAAGTATTCACTTTCAGGTAAACCGAAGCTGATGAGAGTAATCCCTAAGCTCTCCCGAGTTCGTTTATTTTTCTTTTATTGCTTTTATATCTGATAATACAACTCTCTCCACGTAGGTTAACATTATATTGAGGCTAGTTTAAACTTGTAACATTGCGATGTATTAATAAATAAGAAACTGTTTATCGCACGCAATGTATGAATTATTAATTTATATGTTGAAAATATTCAAGCAAAAATAATATAAAATATTTGCTATCATTCTAACTGATGTATTTCCAAAATATTAACATCTACCCCCAACATTTTGAATTTTAGTGCTTACAATCTATATATTGAAATATTTCTTGACCAATTTTCCTCTGTAAAACTCACTAATATTAGAAGTCAATTCCCTTTTAATTTCGTCTATCTATCTATCTGTCTATCTATCTATCTATATATATATATATATATATATATATATATATATATATACATATAAATATAGATAACTAGACGTTTTCGAAAAACCCTCGAATTTTTGATTTGCTAATCAAATCAATCTCGAGGGAAAAAGAGCCAAACTTTCCCTGACGATCCGTTTAGGTGAAACCTAGGTAGGTTTGTCTGGCTCACTAGGTGTATCTATCTATCTATATATATATCTATCTATATATATATATATATATATATATATATATATATATATATACACACGCAACACACAAACACACACACACACACACATATATATATATATATATATATATATATATATATATATATATATATATATATATATATATATAGTCCGTCACAGACAGACTATTTCTGTATCACAGCTTATCAGCTTATCACCTATTGCTTCAAGCCGGGTTTGAAACCCGAACGACTTTGAATCAAATTTTTGGGCAGGTACGTAATTTCTCTGCGAATAAACACATCATTGACTGACAGTGCTCATTTCAGTGAAGAGCTTTGTAATTTTAGAAGTAATAGTCAGTGCTTTATATATATATATATATATATATATATATATATATATATATATATATATATATATATATATATATCCCATTTTTCACTATCACATGATATATGGGTTCAATAGCAAAAGAAACTGGGTCCTATAGTCTTGAATGAAAACTAGTTTACTGCAGATAGAAAACGACAGCGTAGTGCGCGAAAACAATCTGCCTAGTCAGTCATGAATCGAAAGAAAAGAGATCGCCCATACTTGTATTACGTATGGCACTTAACTAACTGACGGTTAAATACATTTTCCTTTGCTTCCATTTCTCTGTTTTCTTGAGTCTCATTTTAAAACAATTCCTCAGAACTGACCGAATTTCAATATTTTAAATGGCCACTAAAACTCATGAAAGATAATAATAATAGAAATAGTAATAATATTCTAGGTTCAGAATTAGTATTTACATGTTTATATGAACTAAGCTTTGGAAAAAAAGGTGTTTAAAAAGGAACATACATACGATAGAAAAATAAGAACGGATGTAAAATTAATTATTACTTCCTTGGCTTTAAAAACATTGGATAGAAAAATCTTCCACACTGTAAATACCCTATCATAGTCTCTTAACTCTGATGTAGATCTTACTATTACTCATGAATGGTCGAACACGCTCAAGTCTCAAAGAAAAAAAACCTGAGGGATTTATAATTGCTGCAGAAGATCAGAGACTTTAAACTGTGAACTACCAATGTGAAGTAATTCCAGAGACAATTGGCCACATAATATCTGGTTGTTAGCGATATGTTAGAATTGGTCATTATATATATATATATATATATATATATATATATATATATATATATATATATATATATAGGTCAGTATGTCCCTCACTCATATTCCCAACGAAAGGATAATTAGCGATATGTTAGAATTGTTTCATTATATATATATATATATATATATATATATATATATATATTAAAAGAAGATTAAAACGCGAACGTTTTTGGTTGTAATGTGGACTTTTTTGAAAAAATATAATGCTTTATTTTCCATCGTAATTTAATTTTTATTATGTAAAATAACGGTTAATATTTTTTTTAATCCACATTACAACCAAAAAACGTTTGCAGTTTCTCGCTTCTTTTTTTAATATACAGTCTTTTCTCTCATTGGAACTAATTTAACCTATCTTTATATATATATATATATATATATATATATATATATATATATATATATATATATATATATGTGTGTGTGTGTATGTATGTGTGTGTGTGTGTGTGTGTGTGTGTGTGTGTGTATAGGTCGATATGTTCCTCATTCATATTCCCACGCAAAGACAATTTGTGGGAAACCCAAGAACCGCAAGTTCTAAAGAATGATGAAGTTAAGATTATTGCTTTGAATAATGCTGTCATATATTGTCTGATGGTCCTGTTATTTTATTTAGAGATTCTTGAGAACATCCAAAGAAGAATATGTCCTGATCGGTTATGTCGACTTCAGTCTCTTTTTTTACCATCGTAACCTAGCTTCCCTGTGCCTTTTCTATAATGACTTTCATCGTAAATGTTCTGTTGAACTTTCCTTTAGACTTTATGGATTTAAGCGCCGTATTTTATTGGCAACAATGTTTCACCATTTTACAGTTGAAATGATTAGATACAACCATAAAATCTATACCAATAGTTTCTTCTATCACACTTCTCACCTGTGGAAATCACTTCTACTTTCTTTCTTCACAAACATCTTTGATCTTCAAAAATTTAAATGCAATTTCTATCCTCATTTTCTGTCTTCTTAATTATTGTTCTGTCGTTGTTTTTTGTTCTTCACAGTAGTTTTGTTTTCTCTTATTCTCTAACAATTGCGTCATAGATGCTTTAGGGCCTTCCTTGTGGTGAAATCATTTCAAAATATGGAATTTCTTCGCTCGGAATTATAGGGAAATCAGGGCAAATTGATAAGACGAAATGTTGAGAAGATAATGAAAAGCACATTTCTTCTGTCATAGAGTGCAGAGTTAGCCAACAAAATAAAAAAAAAACATTGAAAACATGTGAGAAACTAAGTAAATACATAGATATCGAGATAAAACTCAATAGACTGAGCTACCTCAAGACAACAATATTACCTTTTGTTATTGTTGTTCGGGATTTGGTGATCGTATCAAAAGGAGCAAAACCCATACGTGGATCAAATTACTGGTAAACCAAAAACAGAGAGACATCTACGAAAGATGCGATAAGTACCAGGAGTATGATTTTTTGCAAATCACGTTCCTGGGTACTTATCGTAACTTGCGCAGTTTTATCTCCAGTGACTCCAATCAAATTCCATGGCACACGATCTCTTCGCTTCTTGTGATAGAAAAATTGTCAATTTAATTCTATGGTTGAAACTTGGAGACTGCCCGCACTTCACGAAGCAATGGCAAAACACGACGACGACAACAAAGGAAATAATAATAATAATAATAATAATAATAGGACTCACAAAGACAGAAATAGATAGGATAAAATTAGATATAAGACACAATACTATGACCCATCTCTCAAACTGTAATGAGATGAAAGTAGAAATAAGTAATGTGACAGGGGATGAGATAAAAACTAAAACAAATGAAATACGAAATAAGCTCCCAGGAAATAAAATCAAAGACTCTACCTTATACACAACCTGCAGTTTTCCAGACAATGTCACTGAAGATGACTCCAGGTACATTAAGTTAGAATTCCTTGAAAACAACAAAGCTGAAATCACCGAAGCAAAAAACCACGTCATCCAAGTACTCAGTAGAGTAACTTTCATACAATTGTCAGACAGAGACCAGCTCCCCCAAATCCATATGACCAATTCCAACAAGAACATTGTGAAAATATACAACGCTGCTCTGGAAACACTGTTAACAGATAAACCACCGGGAAACATCACAGAAGTTAACGTCATATACGCAACAGTTTTAGCAGCGACTCGGAAGCTTGGGGTCAAGACAATAAATAAAATTAACAGACATAGAGAACCAGCTTGGAAAGCAAAACTGATACGAGAAAAAAAACAAATCAGATGTGAGCTTTCTATATTAGATGAACTCACCAGAAACCCTAATATTTCCACACGCAAGTACAAAAAGATCAAGAAGAAATATAAAATTAAAACCCTAATTGACATTCTATCAATCACGGAAATGCTGAAGCAGAAACTTCAGCTAAAGGCACAGAGAACAAGATGATACGAAAAACGTTGTAGGTTCTATTGCCAAAATAACATATTACAAACGGACTTTAAGAAATTTTACATGGAAATTTAGGAAAAAAACACCTATACATGTCGAAAGGCCACCATCGATTGATAATGTACAGACATTTGGGAAAATTTTGGACCAGCCCATAACGAATATAACCAAAATGCAGTATGGATCCGACGTGAAGAAGAACGAATGCTGGATACACCTCTGCAAGAATGGGAAAATATATCCACAGATGATGTTAGGCAAGCTCTAACGAAATCCCAAAAATGGAAATCTCCAGGAAAGGACAAGGTGCCCAATTTCTGGTTTTATCATCACTCATCTATCCATAAATTCCTTACAAAAAACATTATCAACGCTTGTAAATAATCCCAATAAAATCCCGGAATGGATGACTGAAGGTATTATATACTTCATGTCAAAAACAAGTGAAAAAGACGACCTAAAAAATTATAGACCGATAACATGTCTCTCTACAACGTATAAGTTGATCACGTCTGTTCTAACGAACCGTACATATTCCTTTTTTCGAAACAAACAGCATTCTTCCCCTGGAACAGAAGGAATGCAGAAGAGATTCATATGGCTGCAAAGATCAACTACTGATAAATAAAATGATCCTGGAAAATTGCAAGAGACGACGTAGAAATCATAGCGCAGCGTGGTTTGCTTATCGTAAAGCCTTTGCTAGTTTTCCACATTCTTGGATCCTTAAGACTTTGGAAATGTACAAAGTCTCCCATGTTGTATTGAATTTCCTTAAGCACAGCATGGGAATGTGGAACACCAAACTATACCTTAGTCACACCAGAGGTACTGCCATATCTAACCATCTAAATATCCGACGTGGAACCTTTCAAGGAGACTCTCTGTCACCCATCCTGTTTTGTTTGTCCTTAACCCTCTTTACGCATGAACTGAACAACAGTAGTTATGGTTACAAAATAAATAAGAAAATATTCAATCACCTACTCTACATGGATGATCTCAAACTCTTTGCCAAAGACGACAATGAGTTGAAAAGCTTCCTCAATATTGTAAAATAATTCAGTGACCTTATAGGTATGGAATTCGGATTAGATAAATGTGCAAAAGTAACTTTAAAGAAAGGTAGAATTACAGAAACACCCTTAATAGATTTTGATTTTATCACAAGGATTAGGGAACTGGAGCAAGATAAAGCCTATAAGTACCAAGGAATTAGCGAAGGGGATGGCATACAACACCCCCACATGAAGGAGGGTGTAAGAAAGGAGTACTACAGGCGTGTACGTCTGGTAGTGAATACCGAGCTAAACTAAAAAAAAAAAAGAATATCAGCCATAAACACCTTGGCTGTCCCTGTGGTGCAATATAGCTTTAATGTCCTTAACTGGACCATAGCTGAAATTAAGCGAATCGACGCCAGAAAGAGGAAGCTTCTCACTTGCTACCGCAGGCATCATCCCAAAGCTGATGTTGATCGAGTGTACGTGACCAGATCCGAAGGAGGCAGAAAATTAGTTCAACTAGAACTAAACTACAAAACTACAACAATTGACCTCCAAAGATACTTAGAAACTACAGAAGACTGGATGATGAAATGAGTCAAAGAACATAAAAGTAGTAAGCGTCTTTACTCCGTAATAAATGAAGCTAACAAATTCAAAATGGAGTTTCAAATGGACGCAGAAATACAAGTAAACCACAGTACACTGGCTGAAGCTGTAAAATACTTAAAAAAGAAAGCAAAGACAAATGCAACCGACCAGCTACAGAAACAATGGCAAGATAAACCGCTTCATGGCCAATACCGTACCAAACAAGCTGACTTAGCAAAACACATAACCATCAGTGGCTACGTATTGCAGGGTTGAAAGATGAAATTGAAAGTTTTATCCTTGCTGCAAATGACCAATGCTTGTTAACTAGGAATTATCAAGCACATATACTAAAATATTTTGTTAGCCCAAAATGCAGATTCTATGATAAATATCCAGAAACAATTGATCATCATTTATCAGGTTGCACGATATTGACACCCACTGAGTATAAAACCCGTCATAACAGAGTGGGCCAATATCTGCACTGGAAAATATGCAACTTCTACGGGAAGGAAACTGAAAGAAACTGGTATGAACACCACCCAGACCCGGTTACGGAGATAGGACCTGTTACAATTCTATTGGACTACACAATACACACTGACAGAAAAATCAAAGCCAACCGCCCAGATATTGTTATTAGAGACCACAAACAAAAAATGAGCCTCCATAATGATATGGCAGTCCCTGCTGACTGCAATGTATCGGAGATATTCAAAAAGTTTGTAAAATACAAGGACCTTGAAATAGAAATCTCAAAAATGTAGCACATGGGAACATCAACAATACCTGTTGTAGTTGGAGTCCTAGGATTGGTTGGAAAAGATTCGAGTAGATTAATTGAAGGAATTCCTGGAAGCCCATGCCTCAAAGAGATACAAAATATTGTTCTGACAATACAGCCCACATTTTACGAAGGGCTTTATTTTTGTTATTTTTTTTTTTTTTTTTTGTCAATGGAATGTGTCATGATGCCATTTCTAACCTTAGGTCTCTGAGCGGGACACGGAAAGAAATGTGTAAACGCCAGAAATCAAAGGAAATAAAAACAATAATAATAGTAATAATAAGCTGAAGTCAAAGGATTTATTCTTGCTGCATAAGACGAATGTTTGCGAACTAGAAATGTCCAAGCCAACATAATGACACATTGTTTTAACACCAAATGCAGCGACTGTGATGAATATCCAGAAACAACTGAAGAACTTGTATCAGGTTGCACAGTGTTAGAACCCACTGAATATAAAACTCGTCATGATAGCTTGGACCAATATCTGCGCTGGAAACTATGAATATTTTACAAGTTTTTTTGGTTTTTTTTTCAGAAAAATGATCAGTGGGAAATACCATGAACCCATTTTTGACATTAGGTTTCTGGTTCGGAAGGAAATGTGTATAATCCGAAATCAAAGGAAATACTATTACTACTACTACAACTATTAATACTACTACTAATACTACTATTAGTACTAATAATAATAATAACAACCACGATGATGATGATGATGATGATGATGATGTCCCCATTCCGGTGAAATAAGATAGTGAAAACCAATGGTATTATGATTGATATAGATACCACAATCAAGAAGAATTTCAAAAAACTGTCAAATTACAAGGATCTTGAAATGGAAATCACAAAAATGTGGCACATGATGATATCAACAATTCTATTTGTAGTTGGAGCCCTAGGATAAATTGGAGTTGGGTCCGATAGAATTATTGAAGGGATCCCTTGTAGATCATTCCTTAAAGAAATTCAAAAATTGTATTCACATGTACTGCTCACACATGGCGAAGTGTTTCATCTATGTAAAACATGCGTAATCTTAATTTAATTTAGAGTTGCATTTCTTTTAAATAGGTCAGTGGGAGAGGTAATGATGCCATTTCTTATCTTGATATATATTTGGAAACCGGAAGGAAATGCATATATAAGAGAAACCAAAGGAATTAATAATAATAATAATAATAATAATAATAATAATAATAATAATAATAATAATAATGAGGGGATAGCAAAAAGTGAATATAGCCACGGACATAATTAAGTAGAGACCTATGTGCAGTGGGAGATATTCAAGAAGCACAAAACTGAAACCACTGATATGAGCACCAACCACACACAGCCAAAATGACGGTATAAATATCCTCTTCGACACGTCAATTCAGTTTGATAGAGAAATAAAAGCCGAAAGACCTGATGTTATCATAAAAGACAAGAAATTTAGGAAGTGTATGCTTATTGACATAGCAATACCATCTGAGAGAAACGTCTCCATGAAAATTATCGAGAAATTCTTCAAATGCAAGGACCTGAAGATCGAGATTAACAAGATGTGGGGAATGAAGACTGTGACTGTATCAATTGTCCCAGGTAGCAATAACATATAAGTTGCCCAGAAGATAGCCCTACTAGGAAAACCCCATATACCAAGAAAAGTGCTATAAATATAATGACAATTTTCATATAGGGCCTAAGGACAATAGTTTGGACCCGAATTTGTAGGATACAAAGCAGGAAATATAAAATACACAAATGATAATAATATTAACATTGGAAAAGCAGACCACTGTTGTTCATGTTATCATTGCGGTACTGGAATCTCCTCTATCGTACATTGATCAAACACAATAATCTGCTCTACTCATACGTTGATCAAACACAATAAACCCTGATATGCAATCAATCCATAAGTCTGCATTGCTTGTCATTGTAATGAACAATGGAAGTTGTATTGAAGTCATTTCTGAACTTAGGTTTCTGATTGGGACCTGGAAGAAAATGTGTATACAACAGAATCGCAAAAAATAATAATTGACTGGAGAATTTAAGATGTATATGTGTCTTAATGAATTACGTTCTTTAACACAGTTGTGATAGTGAGCTTTCGAACATTGAACAGTTAAGTCTATGTCCTAGCGATCGATGAAGTGTTTCTACGTTCGACAGTAATAGTGAGATGAACATAGACGGCTGTCGTTAATGTTGCTTTCTTTCTTTGTAATTTCGAAAGATGTGACAGATCATACGACTAAGAAGTCACATACAGATAACTGGGAACATCATCAAGAAGAGATCATCTCGGTGGAATGGGTTAACCAATTTGCAGAGGACTAACCTGCAATGTTTTGCACTGATGTTAATAAAATCCGTCAATATATCAGCCTCGTTTCATTGCCGTGCTGTCTCCTCACTCACTAATAATAATGAACCGATATTAAATATTGATATATACTTAAGAGAAGAGAGCGATTTAAGAAAATAAAATATATAGTTTTTTTTTGTTTTTTGGGGGGAAATCAAGCTCTTTTCTTAAGGGTTGAAAAATATTGGAAGAGTTACGTCAATCATTTTGTTTAATAATAAGAGTATGCCTTAAGGAAACACAAAAAATGTTCTAACACGTACAGCTCAATCTTTCGTAGAAATTTTAAAACGTGCATGTTTTATTTTCTTTATTTTTCCATTTCTTACCTTAGGTTTCTGCCTGGGACATGATAGAAAGAAGCATACAACACAAGTAATAATAATAATAATAATAATAATAATAATAATAATAATAACGACCTTAAAATCGAAAACAAGGACCTTGAAATTGAAATCTCAAAAATGTGACACATGGGCACATCAACAATCCCTGTTGTAGATGGACCTCTTGGATTGGTTGGAAAAGATTCCAGTAGAAATCTTGAAGGGATTCCTGGAAATCCCTGCCTTAAAGAAATACAAAAAAAATGTTCTCACGAGTACAGACTGTATTTTATGAAGAGCTTAATCTATGTAAATTATGTTTGAGGTATTTACTTTTTGTTCTAATTGGACAGTGGAAAATGTCATGATGCCATTTCTAACCTTAGGTCCAAGGGCGGGATCCGGAAAGAAATGAGTACACACCAGAAATCAAAGGAAATAATAATAATAATAATAATAATAATAATAATAATAATAATAATAATAAAGCTAATCACCTAGCCATCGTGATCAAGAACCACAATAAAAGACTGTGCTTTCTTATTGACATGTCTGTCCCAGCAGATTGCAATGCATCTTTGAAAATCTTCGAAAGACTATCAAATCACAAGGATTTTGAAGTGGAAATCTCAAGAATGTGGCATCAATGAAAATATCAATAATTCAAGTTGTTGTTTGAGCTCTTGGATTAGAAAAGAGTCAGATAGACTCACCGAAAGGATTCCATGTAGCACATAAATGCAAAAATTGTATCACAAGTATAGCTCACACATTACAAAGAGCTTTAAGTAAGCAAAAAAAAAATGATCAGTGTAAGACGTCAGAAAACCAATTTCTTAACTTAGGCCACTGGCTGGGAATCGGAAGGAATGTGTGTATACAACAGAAAGTCAAAATAATAATTGTAATAATAATAATAATAATAATAATAATAGTACTAGTAATACTAATAATATTAGTAGCAGTAATAATAATAATAACATTATTATTATTATTATAATTATTTGTGTATGTTATGTTTCCTGCTTTGCATGCTGTAAAGCCAGGTTCAAACTATGGTCTTTAGGTCCTATAAGGGAATTGTCATTTAACTGATAGCACTAATCTTAGTATATGGCATGTTCCTTTTAGGAACAGTTTTGCATTTCATGAAGGCATATTATTATTATCAAGTTCTATTCTGGGCAACTTATATGTTGATGTTACCTGGAACACTGTTCATTCCTTTTTCTCACGAGGCCCAGAACTCCAATTACTATTGATACAGCCGCCGTCTTCATTCCCGCAAACCATGTTAATCTCGATCTCCAGGTCATTGTATTTGAACAATTTCTCGATAATTTTCATGGAGGTGTCTCTCTCAGATGGCATTGTTATGTCAATGAGCATACACTTTCTGAATTTCTTGTCTTTTACGATAATATCAGGTCTGTTGGCTTTTATTTCCTTGTCAGTTTGAATTGGCATGTCCCAGGGGATATTTATATGGTTATTTTGGTTAAATGTGTCTGGTTGGTGGACATACCATCTCTCAGCGGTTTCGATTTTGTGTTTCTTGTATATCTTCCCAGGCACTTTATGTCACTGCCTTGTTTTGTCTGTGAGCATATTCATTTTTTGCTGCTTATGGAAATACAGATATAATTTGGTCGACAATTTCATGATATTTTCATATTATTATTGTTATTTTTACTAATATTGTCTAACATAATATTACTAAATTTAATCTCACCATATGCAAAAACCAAAACTACACTTCGATCTAGGTAATATATAATATCTATTAATATTCTTCTCTGTAAGGAATACATTTTTGCCAATTGCATTTGTTTTATATTATAACGTTTATTATTTCGAACAATCAACAATTAGATTATTTTCAAATTATTTATAGGAGATTTAGAATAAAATAATATGTTTTAATATTATTCAGTATTAATTTACCAAGATTTATATGGAATTATAAATACTTTAAAAGACTGTAGTAGAATGATACAAAAAAGATTGAACATTTAAAGTTGGAACATTTTTCTGTTAAAAACAGTAATTTACCAGAAAGCATCGTTAAAAAAGAGGGCCAATGTTTTTATTAGTAGCATCATTTTGATCAATCATTTCATAGATATTTGTGATTACGTTTTTTTTTTATTTTACCTTAAAAATAACTAATGCATAATTTGTTTGTAGCATTAAAACGTTTAAAGAAATGTATCTGTCCGTTATCTATAAATTTATACGCATTTATTAATTATTTACGATAAAGCCAACCTATATACGTTTTAAAGTTTTTTATCATTCAAACGTAATTGTACCAATCTGTTTCTACACCTGATTTTGTATGTTACAATTGATTTATTCAGCCAAATAACTCTCTAACTCTTTTTCCGTCCAAGTTTCATGGCAATTTTGGCTTTTACACAATCTACCGATATCAATCTGCATGCATAAGATGTTTACTTATCTGCATATACTTTCGTCCACATGAAATAAGAAGTTATAACATTTTTAATTGTGGCCACCCTATACAAGGCCCAACAGCCACTGGAAGCATAGAATTACTAAACGAAAGTTTGCTGTGCGAGTGGTATGTGTCCGAGATAAGAAGCAAAATTTCAGAGAATAGGGGAAAAGATATCGGTGAATGCGAGATCTAAACAGACTACGATTATAGAGGTCAGTATATATATAGATAAGATCTATTTAGGAAACAAGTATTCATCCATGAAGGTTTGATTACAAAGATGTCTGTTTTAAATACTACCAAAAACATGCGACCTCAAAAATGCTAACCGTGTAAAAATAATGTGGTCTTAGAATTCCCATTGTAGCTGGGAGGTTGCATCTCCAACATCAATAATAAAAACAAACGGTATAAATTCTTACATCGGTCAAACATAAACCACACTCTCTCTTAAACAGAGGTGTCACCTTTAGAGCATCAAATCATAAATAACCAAAATACAACTATAACGATACAAATTTTAATAGTTAATAGCAAAATACTATACTGTAGTTCATTGAAGTTATTAGTTCAGAAAATTAAAAAATTAAAAAATAAAATTCAACAAGTACATACGATACATTTAATATATATATATATATATATATATATATATATATATATATATATATATATATATATATGTATGTATGTGTGTGTGTGTGTGTGTTTATATATATATATATATATATATATATATATATAAACAATATAAAAAAAACAAGTTTCATTGAATAGTATATGTTGCGTTTAATTATTTTGATACAGACCCTTTAGAGTTGTATAGACAGTTTCTTGATGTTAAGATGCAATTTTATTAAGAAAGGCGCTGTACTGTTTTTTTTGCACCCAAGTACATTTCGATCTTTACTAAGTTCATCTTCAGGGAAAACTACAATGCCAAACACGCTATTGTGAGTGTGTGTGTGTGTGTGTGTTTGTGCGTGTATATATATATATATATATATATATATATATATATATATATATATATATAATTATTTATTTAAAAATAGGATTCCACCTCGCGACATAAGAGTTCTCATGTTTCAAAACAAGAGCCGAAAACTTCAATATAATTATTTGAATTAAATTGAGTTAAAGTAAGCTCTGGTCCATCTTCAAGCGAAATCTTTTGGGAATAAGGTATTTCTGAAATTTACGTGTTTTAATAATTGAAATCAAAATTTCCATGGTAACAGCTAGGGCGAATTGTTTTAATTGGGTAGGCGAGTATTGGGTGTTAATAATACGTATCAGTATAGAGTTACTTTCATAGATGTCAAATCAGGGAAAGGTGGGGGTGTCTAAATTTGAAACGGAAGATGTATTAACCCTAGTCTGGTGTGCGTGTCTATGAAGATTTATTTATTTTTTTATTTCGTATTTTTTTTACGAAAGGGATTTGTGCATATAAAAAAACTGCCGTAACGCTTGTTTTTTGACGACTTCATGAAGGGGTTTTTTTTTTGTAAGGTATTTAAACTATTCATTTGGGCTATGGATTATGAAAGTTATTATATTGTATGCTTGTTTTTAGCTAATTATTCAAACCATGAATCTGATGATGTCGACAAAAAACCGTTAACTCATGTCTATTGTTTAAAAGATTATTATTATTTAGAAGCTTAATAATGTGCAATTTCTCATGGAGGCACAAAGAGCATGGGTCATCCCAAGTTTTACATGTTCTAGCCCTGTTTAGGTGTCCTATTTGTTTCCTTCAGATGCCAAAAATATTTAGACATATATATATATATATATATGTATATATATATATATGTGTGTGTGTGTGTGTGTGTGTGTGTGTGCGTGTGTGTTGCGGGGGCCTTGTTCCATTATGCTAGGCACAAATGTTTCAATAGGCTTTCGTTTTTTTTTGAATCCATGATGTCGATAAATGAATTATGCCCGCCTCACAGGCAACACATTGGTTCTTGTAAATGAACATGATCATCGCAAACTTTATACTTCTATGATAATAATCAACATTTTACACGAAAATTTCAAAAATAGATAAAAGAATAAGCAGACAGACCATATCGGTACATTTGAATTAAATTTCTTCAGATAACATCTTTATGTTTATGTATACGCATATAGTTTGGGAGTAACCTTTAAAATAAAACCATAAATATATATATATATATATATATATATATATATATATATATATATATATATATATATCACACACACAATAGTATTGTGGCGACAGTCTGTTTCAGTCCTGAAATGAATCATCCGTACTGAAAATTTTTTAGCATGAAACAGACCGAACCTGCTCTGTGTTGATTCAGTGTGCATATTTTATATTTACATACGTTGTATATCTGATATTGAGCAATTTAAATCATAAATACAGCTTACTTTAAAAATATATTTTTATCATATATATATATATATATATATATATATATATATATATATATATGCGAATGCGTGTGTGTGTGTGTAAATATTTCAGCGTTATTGTTGACAAAATTTTCATGAATTTCAAGTTTAATACATTTATCACCATGGACTGGGAAATATTACGACAAACCAATCCTAGAATTATTTAAATGAGAAAAAGGTCTCATCAAATGAGTAGATACTCAGCACTTTCTTGTCGCTAAATATTGCTGTTTTAGAAATGTTTAGAAAGAAGCACATGCCGACTCAATGGCGTATGTGTTTAAATTGCTTCACGTGCGTGTGCGTTTGTGTGTGGGCGGGTGTGTGTGCGTATTTGTGTGTGTTTATGCGCGTGCGCGAACTCGTCACGAGCGTTTAAGTTTATATTTTATTAAAATGTTTTTGTATTTAGATTTTAACCAGCCTCAGCGGACTGATTTTTATGTGTATATTTACATTATTAATTAGATGTTGAGAGCAGCAGTGGCTCATACAGTAGACAGGTTTGTTTGCCCGGGTCTGCTTACTTCTTCTCGGGGGATGTGTGAGAGAATGTTGATTTTGGCCCCGTTACAACGGGGTCATATCGGTACAAGTGTAAACATGGCGTAAAAAGTACACAAGGGTTTTACCACACACACAAACACACACACACACACACACACACACACACACACATATATATATATATATATATATATATATATATAACCTAGCTAGGTTGCTCCTGGCGCATTAGAATTTATTTTACACACACACACACACACACACACACACACACATATATATATATATATATATATATATATATATATATATATATATATATATATATATATATATATATAAATAATTTAAAAAAAAATTTATTCGAAAATTATGACATAAATATGCTATAAAATCACTACAGGAATTAGTAGTAATTTTATAACATATTTATGTTATAATTCGAATAAATACACATATATATATATATATATATATATATATATATATATATATATATATGTGTGTGTGTGTGTGTGTGTGTCTTTTATAATATATAATAGATGGATTTGATTCACATATATGTATATATGTATGTGGTTATATATATTTTTTAATAAGAATATACTTTTAAATTATGCTATTTTAATGAGTGAGAGTACTCAATATCAACAATAAACCAAATAAAATATAAAAGTTACTCTATCTGGCTACAGTCTGTTTTTATCCCCGTTGACCCCTGTGTATATAGGTATGCGTAAAACAGACACACACATATATATATATATATATATATATATATATATATATATATATATATATATATATATATATGAATGAATGCAGAAATCACTGGACGGTCGCTTCGCCCTATATTTGGGACGCATCAGCAGTGCGCATCCACTACCGAGAATTGAAACCCGGACAGTTTCATTGACAGGCAGCCGTCATACCAACAGGACTCGGTGACGAATTGGTAGTGAATTAGACTCAATATTTAAATTAAATAAAATATAATGAATAATATATTCACATATGCAAAAACATATATATATACTTAATAAAACATATACATTTTTGAGTATATATATATGTATGTATGTGTGTGTGTGTGTGTGTGTGTGTGTGTGTGTGTGTGTAAGAGAGATATGGCGTTTGTTCGTGTGTACATTTGTGTCTTGCTGTTGAGCATTGATTGGCAAAATCCTCTCTGTAACCATTTCCCCTCTGGTGAAACAACCATGGCATTTAGCCAGACTAATGAGGCCGTGTAAATACAGTTTTGTCTACATGCATACGTACATAAATACACACATACGTACATACATACATAGATATATAGATGTGCGTATTTATGGACATGTTTATCACACACACACACACACACACACACACACACACACACACACACATGCATATATAAGAAATACACACACAAACATATAGAAAAATTGTTAAGTCATAATTAACATTCCATTCCTGTTCTTTAATCTGTGATGATCATGGCATTGTCAGAATCTGATGTCTCTCTCTCTCTTTCTGTCTGTGGATATTTTCAAAGCTCCCAAAACAGTTAGTGTTTTAGTCTATATAACTAATGTTATATTCATTACATCTAGGCGAGTGTTAGCTCTATCACAGATATTGAGCCCTTTACACTAAGTACTGCACATACAAAATTATATATATATATATATATATATATATATATATATATATATATATATATATATATGTATATTATATTTTTAGTATGTGAAAAAATGGATGTCAAATATATATGCATGTACATTTTTATGAGTTATTACTATTTACAGTAACTTTTTCAAGACTTGCCCTACTGACGGTGTTTTCTGTTCAATGTTCAGATAGTATCTTTCTTTAGTTCCTCCATTTCAACGTGTACTAAAGAAAAAAACATGTTTCTTCTACGTTGTAGAATTGCCCTATTTTTATCCTTCTTTGAAATGTAAGATTGTTCCACTCTGCCTTTATATGCAAAAACTAATAATTTGTGAATCTTGTGCTTTTACCCGCCCCTAAAACCTAGAATCATAACGTCAACTCAAGGATAATTTGTTAAAATATCTCCACTTCTATTATTTCTAATAGGTGAAACAAATATACGTACAGATACAAATTTTTAATTTATTATATTTCCAACAAATGAATAAATGTACTTTTCATATAATAAACTGTACATTATAACTAATATTTGTACACATACAAACTTTTATTTATTGTATTTCCAAATAATGAATAAGAATACTTTTCATAGAATTAACTGTACACAGATGATAATAAATAAATATGCATATAAAACAGAAAAAAATATTTAATAGAAATACATGCCACTTATCCTGTTTAATGGGTGAAAAATGTATTCGTACAATACAACAGAGAATATATAATCTTCATTTAATTCTTCGTAGAATAGCTGTTATTCACTTCTATAGCAACCAACCTCTTCTTGTCGTTCTCAGTTAATATTTTACATATTTTAGTTGGTATTTTTTTTCCATTCTTCTTCGCATTTGGTATTCAGATACTGGATGGAGCTGTTGATTGGATGTGAATTTTCAAATAACGCCACTGATTCTTGATAATTAATGTCAAAGATTCTCCATAAATGATTTGTAGAATTATATCCAAGCAACTCAGTTTTTTATTTTGTCTGACTATAATACTCTTTCCCAATACGATTTTTCCTTATCTTTATGTTTAAGAACGAATTTCCACCTGGTATCTCTGTGTCTTTTTAATAACAGTGAAGTTTTCCGAGAGGAACTTGATTTTAGATAGTTCCTATCAGTTTCATTGTTTACTCTTCGTTTAGTGAGACATATTTCTGATGAAAGCAAATCATCTTATAACTCTTGACGAGTAATGATTGAATTTTGTTTAATTTGAGGCATTAATTTCCTCGAAGATATTGCAGAAACCTTCCTTGGAGCACCTGTTCTTCGGTTTTCAACAGTTTTGTGTATTGTATAACTTGCAGTGAATGAACCAATGGTAGTAAATGGAATATTCAGATTATCAGAGCTTAACAATCGGTTCTTTTTGAAAATTTGTCTAGTCTGTACTTCTTGCTATGATGAAAAACGTATTGTACGAATATCTATTACAGAATATTCTGTTTGTATTATTAGACCAAATATCACTACTGATAACATTATCCTTATGTTCATGACATCTCATTGACTTTTCAATAACGGTGGAGTTTTCCTAGGGGAGAGTGATTTTAGATTGATCCTATTAATTTTATTGCTTCTTGTCTGTTTAGCAAAACAGATTCCCGATGAAAGTAAATCATCTTGAAACTCATGACGAATAACAAATGGATTTTGTTTAATTTAACGCATTAATTTCATCGAAGATCTTGAAAAATAAATCTTCCGTAGAGCATCTGTTCTTTGGTTTTCATCAGTTTTGAGTTCTTTTAAACATTGCAATGAATGAAGTTATGATATAAATGGAATATTCAGGTTGTCTAAGAATTTCCCGTAACTTTTACCATTTTTTCAAGAGCTTATCAATCAGTTCTTTTTGCGAATTTGTCAATTTTTTCCTCCTGCCATGATGGTAAACTTCTTGCACGAATATCAATTACGGAATATTTTGTTTGTATTTTTAGGCAAAAAACAACGACATTACTTGAAAATTCTAGAATATTCCACTTGAATATTCTAGAGTATTAAAGCGATTTAAAAGTTTTAAAATCTGAAATTTGCATTGTAAGAATACTTATTTCTTCCATTAAAATGGATAAATGGGATTTATTTCTATTAAATAATTTTTTCTGTTTGCTATGCATATTTTTTTATTATCATCTGTGTACAGTTAATCCTATGAAAAGTATTCTAAATCATTAACTGAAAATACAATAAATAAAAGTTTGTATGTGTACGAATATTTGTTTCCACCAACTGTATTTTCCTTCGTACCATCTAACTTAGCATTCATATCACATAACCTATCAATTAGTCCGATTTTTATACTAACTCTATCTTCCATGTCTCACTATTATTTTCTTTGGTGAATTTAATGATAAAAAGAGTGTCTCATGATGATAAAAAAAATAATAATATATATTTCAATTTTTGAAGATATATCAATGTATTTTTTACCATCATGTGAGATGACTTAAGGATTTGAATTTACAAGTTTCAGAACTATATTCTCTTTTAGAAACATATTTGCGTTAAAAAATGACTTATCGGAATAAGCATGAAACATTACATAATTCTTCGTTCAACTGTTGGGTAGTGAATTATTTAAAACCTGCGTTATACTGTCATTACCTCAGAAAACAAATGGAACTTTGCATTTTTATTGCACAAAATGACAAAATAAATAAGATATGTCAGAGACGATTTCTTTGTTTCCGCGAGAAAAATAAAGCATGCATGAGAAAGAGAAGTCAGAAGGGTTGATAAATTTGTCGGGTTTAACGTCTGGTTCAGTGATACAGAATATTTTGCCATTTGAAAACTATCAATTATTTAAATAATTACCTATATTAAAAAAAATATGTCTGTTTTTTCTAGTGTTTTGTCAAGTTTGCAGTTCAAATATCGCAGGATGTAACAGGGAAATTTTTACTAGCAGTTTATCGCCTTTAAACACGCAAGAAGCAGATTCAGTCATTGAATTAAGGATTATTATTTATTAGACAATCAAAATAAGAAAACTGTGACATTTTCCAGTTTACTTCTAGTTTATTTTTAATTTTTTTTAAACAATGATCGGCAGAAACGAAATAACGATATCTCTGAAAATTGCTTGATCGTGTTGTGTATATTATATGAACGTAGTTAATGTCTTAATATTCAAAGATTTGCAGAAGGCCTTGGAACAGACTGAACTTACTCTGATACAAATCGCGCCTCAAGCAACATTATCAATTCATTAATGTGCCACACTACACAACCACACGCAGATATACTCGCATTGACACTCGCACACAGCACAGAATAACATTCTTTATGTATTCACACACCCACGCATGCACAGACACAAACTCACGCACGCACACAAACTCACACGTACACAAACTCACACGTACACAAAACACACCCATACACACACACACACACATATATATATATATATATATATATATATATATATATATATATATATATATATATATATATATATATAAATTGATTTATTTAAAATATGTTTTTTTTTCGCTAGACAGTTCTAACCATGTTTTAAAAATGGAAGCTAAAAGCGACTTTTTTTGCTTGAGGATGAAATGGAACTAATGACTTTAATTTAATTACAAAATTAAATACGTAGCTTTTAGCTTCCATTTTTGGAACATGGTTAGAACTGTGTAGCGAAAAACATATTTTAAATAAATCAATTTATTATATTAATGCTCTGTAAATTTACATTGAACACTATTTTGTAAAAATAAATATCTATGAGAACACCGGATTATATATCTTACTGTTCGTTTTCTTTTCTTTATCTATATATATATATATATATATATATATATATATATATATATATATATATATATATATATATCATTAAAGACAACCGGCAAAGTATTACGATTAAGCTTTTTATTTAATTTTTTCTTGTATACGAACAAGTGTTTTCTTTTGGGGACACAGAGTGCATAGAAACTGTCTAAACGTTCCATAATCCGGGCGCTTTTTTGGCTATCCTTTTAGCAATTATCAAGGATGATACAACCCTAACATTGTCATCAGGCGAGCTGACAGATCTAAAATATATTTAATTTTGAACAAAAATGATTACTACAAAAAATTAAAAAACATTATCGATGGCAAAACTACATTGGCCAAATTGAACAGAAACCCTACAGACACCATAAAAAGTTCCGTCAACAAACTAATAACAACTAATAATTCTGAAGTCGGTTCCCAGATAATCCCAAAAATCATTGGAGACTACCAGGGAAGTCAAAAAGGAGGTGAAGGAAAGAATTGAAAGGGACAGGAATGTAAGCGGATATATATATATATATATATTTATATATATATATATATATATATATATATATATGAAGAAATATACTCTTAAGGTGTGCTATATTTATTGGCTAAAGTGCTCAATATCAGCGATAGAGCGTGTGTAAATATAAAAGTAAACATTGAGGCGACAGACTGTTTCATGCTAGACGCAATCGTTAGGCCACGAGTGTTGTTTTTTTTTTCTCGGCTATTTATATATGTGTCAGAGGTGCATTGTGGGAAGTTTATTTTGGCGGTTATTTTGCCGGAAGTCGATTATTTGCTTATTTATTTATTTAAGTTAGATTATTTTGCTATATTTTTTTTATTTTTTTATTTTTATTTTAATTTTATTTTTATTTCTTGTCTTATATGTTTATATATTTATTTTTATTTTAATCGGTGTTTTATTAACGTAGTAAAAATTTGTTTGTATCGCTTATTTAATAGTTTTGTTTAAGTTTGGAAAGATAATTAAAGCTATATATATATATATATATATATATATATATATATATATATATATATATATATGGATATAATTTGAGATTGTTTTGTTATTAATATTAATAAATTAAAGTCTAAATTACAGGATTTGATATTTATATTAGATAAATAATGATGAAATGAATGTAAAATTTTGTTATTTTTGTGTGCGTCTAAACAAATTTTTCTCTATTTTGTTAAATGAATATCGGAATATTTTTTTCAAACATAATTTAAAAAAAAAACTTCTTTTTTCATGATGGCGGTTCAAAAATAATATTGTAAAAAATTAAAAAATTAATTCATACAATTAGAAACTTGACATAAGAAAATTACACCGAGATAACATATTTTTGGACAGACATAAATAGATAGGTGAAAATAGCTATTTTGGGGAACAAACATCTTAAAGGTTGATAAAGCAATATGGTGAACATATTTAATTGTATAATTCCTGTTCCTTCAACTATCATTATGAGAAAAGAAAATAGTTGCGCAAAACAGATGTTTTAATGTTGTACACGCATGCGCAATATGTCTTCTTTAATACGTTTTCATTTGAGGTTATTCGGTGCATTTGCATGTAGAGTTCAGTTATAGAGTGCATATTGCTGTCCAAAACAATGACACCCCAACCTCGCTTTCTTATGAATTTCAATACTATTCTAATTATACCTTGTTGATATTCATGTATAACACGCACACGTGTATGAAACACACCAGTCTATAATATGCAGACGTGTATAAGTACTCGTGTATAATACACACTTCTAATTTTTACTAATCATTTGTTGAAAATAACCTGTGTATTAAACGCGCTGAAATATTTCACATTTTTTTTCATCCGGTCTTACTAAAAATAACACTTTGTTTTATTTCCCTTATAAACTGAAACAAATAAATTTTACAGCATTTTAATCAATGAAAATCCTTGCTTTTGACTGAGAGTAAGAAATTTATAAAGAAACATATTAATTTCTCTAGATCTCTATAGAGACGTAAAACAGAAGAGAAAAATATTACTCCTTACTACTTGAAGAAAAAGGGCAAAATGACTCAGTGAAAGAAGGAGAGTTCAAAGACAGCAGAGATATTTGACACATGATTGAAGAAGATTTAAATGTTATCAAGTTGCATGTGAATTTCTAAAGCAAAATAATAAAAATATGTCCTTTCTATTTAGGGATTTCAAATCTACGTTACACATTACATTTGAACTCTCTACATAACATATATCCGTTCATATCTGCTCAAATATGGTGACACAGTTGGCCGTAAAACTGGACATATTTTGACCTCGGTTTTCGTAGCTAAAACCATTTTAATTTGGATGAAAATGTGGCAAAATGTACATGTCTGACATAAATAAATACAAACTCCCCGTAGAGAGCAAAAGTCAATTATTTAATGAATTTAATAGTTAAATGATCCTACGGTTTTATTTTACCTCGGAATATGCTTCAGTATTTGGATATAAAGTGATTTGTTTTTTGAAGCTATTTTCAGGTTATTTAAAATAACAGACTTATTCTATACGACAACACAATATTATCTATCTATATGTATAATGTGTGTGTATATAAATATAAATATCTATATATGCAATTTTTATATATATTATTTATATATTATATATGCGCGGTACTTTTTGGAAAGTGTTCGATATCAGTGATAAAGCTAACATCAATCCAACTAATATATATATATATATATATATATATATATATATATATATATATATATACGTTTTTTTGTCTGTAATAATTGAGGGCAGTGTGCAAATTAACAATGACCCACACGGTAGCGTGCTAACTTGGTCCCGTGTGATGAGTACTGATATCGCTCTCGAAGCAGGTTCCTATATATAATACGCCACATATACCTTCAAGAATGAATATCTAAAGCAAAATAATAAAAATATGTCCTTTCTATTTAGGGATTTCAAATCTACGTTACACATTACATTTGAACTCTCTACATAACATATTTTCTTTCATATCGGCTCAAATATGGTCACACAGTTGGCCGTAAAACTGGACATATTTTGACCTCAGTTAAAACCATTTTAATTTGGATGAAAATGTGGAAAAATGTACATAAATAAATACAGAATCCACGTAGCTATGCGAGAGTAAAAGTCAATTATTTAATGAATTTAATAGTTAAATGATCCTACGGTTTTATTTTACCGCGGAATATGCTTCAGTATTTGGATATAAAGTGATTTGTTTTATGAAGCTATTTGCAGGTTATTTAAAACCAGAATATAATTTTTAGATTGTAAATATTTTGCAATAATAACAGTTTTAAAGATACTACAAACTAACCCATAGCTGGTGGTGAGAACGTTTAATTATTGCCTTCCCCAAGGGTATTTACGCGTAAATAAATATAATGAACACAACAGGAATTGAAAGTCGGATCTCCGATTAAAAATGCAGAGCCATTAATCATTATACCACCAGCAAATCCAAGCTATCAACAGTTGCTATTCTCAAGTGATTACCCATCCAGGTAGTGACCAAACTCGACGTTCTTTAACTTCAGTGCTCGTACGGGAACTAGTGTTGCAACGATGTGACAGTAAGCCTAAACATAACACATAATTTACTGAGGGCAAATATATCGTAAATAACAGACTTATTCCATACGACAACACAATATTATCTATCTATATGTATAATGTGTATGTATATAAATATAAATATCTATATATGCAATTTTTATATATACTATTTATATATTATATATGCGCGGTACTTTTTGGAATCGTTCGATATCAGTGATAAAGCTAACATCAATCCAACTATATATATATATATATATATATATATATATATATATATATATATACGTTTTTTTGTCTGTAATAAGTGAGGGGCAGTGTGCAAATTAACGATGACCCACACGGTAGCGTGCTAACTTGGTCCCGTGAGATGAGTACTGATATCGCTCTCAAAGCAGGTTCGTATATATAATACGCCACATATACCTTCAAGAATGCTTTGTTCGTTTTTAGAAATCCAATTTAAACTTTAAAAATTGTAATAAAAAAACATGGCGGGGAACAAATCTTGCAATAATTCATTAGTCATCGAAGTATTTATTTTTTATTCACCTACATCCTTCATTCATATTATTTTTGATAGCATTTAAAAGTTTATAAAAGTAAATAATTAGATAGTTTTAATGCACTTTTTAAGTTATGATTCTTAGTATATCTTGTGAAATTTGGTAATCGCTCGAAAAAAATAAATTAAAAATTAAAGAAATATATGATGATACACTGCTCATAGTAGGACGATAAATAAGCAGACTCAAATTCTGAACTTACAGATGGAATCTACAGACTGTCAAGGATGTCTTGGACATTCCAAATTATACACAAAATATATTATGCTTTAAGAACATTTGCATTATACGTAATTTTGGTTTTAAATATGTAACAAAATATACGGATATCTTTCCTTAGGAGTTTTATAAATTGTATACTGTTCAATTAATATTATTAACAATGAACTATTTTAAATTACATAATTGTACTTAGATTAAAACAAAATTACTTACAATATAATACATACTACTTACAATACATTCCTTCATGCCGTGAATTTTGTCGGCACGGTTACACAAGTTATATAATAATGTGTGACATATAATTCGTCACAGATGTTGAGAACGCTCAGTCATATGTAATACTATACACCTCATAGAATCCCCACAGCATCGACGAAATATTCCATATATCAGGTTAAATAACGGTTCCTCAAAACTGTACACATTTCTAAATTGGGAGAGGACATCAAGTCTCTGATCATCGAAATCCCATTGTAATCAAATCTGTTCGTGAAAAACTCCACAGATAAACGTTTGAAAATAACTTAGGCCTAACACAGAAGGGAATTTTTTCCAACATTATCATATTTCCAGAATGTTTTTAAAAGAATCTGTCAAAATGCAAGCGGGAAATTAAAAAAAGAAAATACGCTTACTCCTATGCTTTTACAAGTAAAGGAAATATGAAGATAAATATGGAAAAATTCGTTTCCATATCAATGAAAGTATATATATATATATATATATATATATATATATATATATATATATATATATATATATACTATACCATTTAGCTACAGAGGAATCGTCTCATTAGCAAGGTCGTATTACTGATTTAAACAATAGATTTTCCATGAATTTTCTCCAAATCTCATATCTGCTCGAAACATATCTTCACGTAAACAAATAGCGTCATATATGACGGTTCCATGTACGATACAGGTTCGATTCCTGTCGGAGGACACATATTTTCTATGAAATTTCTCGGACAATCAGGCCGGTAAATGTTGTTAATACTGTTTATTATAAACATACCATTTACTTGAATATTTGTATCTATAAAAATAGCATATAACCATAAAAAATATTTTTTTGTATTTAGTGCATTTCATAATATATGACAACATTTGTTTACATTAAGCTAGGCTTCAAGCAGATATGAGCTTTGAGAGGAAACATGGGAAATCTGTAGTTTAAAAGCAGTAATCCAACCTTGCTAACCTGACGCTCCTATATATATATATATATATATATATATATATATATATATATATATATATATATATATATATATATATATCCAGACGTTATATATATAACCTGACGCTCCCCATATATATATATATATATATATATATATATATATATATATATATATATATATATATATCCAGACGTTAAATATATAAAATAAGTTGGCTCTTTTAAGCCAACTTATTTTTTATATATTATTCCAATCTTCGAATAAGGTGTTAAGAATTGTGCTCGAAATTGTGGATAAACTGCCCAAATTTAATATATATATACACTACGTCGTACTAAGCAATTCTTCTACCTTAAATCTATCTTGCATAATTATAAGTCTACCATTTCCCCCATTTGTTGAATGTTGCTGCCACATATGGCTCGATGCTCCAGTTATATAATTAGAGTTTGTTTCTTGATAAAAAGAATCAGCAATATTATTAGACCTCACCAATTGCATCGACATCAGTCAGTATCCACCGCCGTAATGTAGCTTCCGTGCGCCTTTCCTATAAATATATTCATGGTAATTGTTCCTGTTAACTCTTCACTATGGAACCTGCAATTTTACCGCAGTACTGTATTGGCGGTAATTCCTCATCAATTCGCTTTTGTATTCACTAGATGTAACCGTACGTCCCAGTTCAACAGTTTCTTTTCTTATACTTTTAGTTTGTGGAAATCTCTTCTGGTTCAACACTTTCCAGTCATCATTGATACTAGAAAAATTCAATTCAATTTCAGTTGTTAACCACTCTATTCTTCATTAATCTTTTATTCTTCATTAATCTTTTTCTCGCTCCGCAATATTTCCCTTTTTTCTTATTCTAAACTCCTTTTTCCTTAGAGACATTACTCTTTTTTTCATATGGGGTGATATGATTAAAAAAATAAAGGAATAAAAATAAAATAAATCCTTTCTTCAAATATCTTCATGATAGTTGTTTGGATGAGCTCTTCGCTATGCTAAAGAGCCTTTTTGAATTTAAGCGCAGTACAAGACTGGCGTCAAGATCTCATCAATTTACAGTTAAGACGGCGAAATATAACCTTAAGTTCTATGCTAACCGATTATTTTCTCGTACTTCTCGCTTGTGGGACTCCCTTCCGGTTCCATGCTTTCTGACCAATTTTAATCGGCAAAAGTTTAAATGCAATGTCAAACGCGATCTACTGTCCTCCTGATTATTTTTTTCTTCACGTTCATTGTTATGGATTCTGTGCCTCATTCTGCTATACTCTGCAACACCATGTGTCTTAGTGGCTTTACTGCCTTGTATATGGTGATACCGATTAAAAATAAAATCGCAGTCTTTCTGTGTATTCTAGACTATATTAAACTTTCAGCTTCCCAAAGGGTGTAGACAAAGGAATTCTTACAACTACATATATATAACATTGGTTCTTGAGTGTGAAATTACTTGAACAAAAACAATGACAAAATAATATAAACTTCGGACAGCTTATCCAGAATTTTAAGCACAATACTAAACACCTTATCCCCAAAATTTGAAAATATAATAAAAAATTCTACAGATTGTGCCTGTTTTTTTTTTGTATCGATCTTGTTTGGATAAATATTTGCTTCCTACGTGTGTATGTGCATGAATATATATATATATATATATATATATATATATATATATATATATATATATATATTGTTACTGGCCACTCGTAATTCGAGGATACACGTCTATTGGTGCTGATAGTTAATCCCCGTTGCAGACACCTTTGACAGGCACATTTTCTGTTTTTTTTAGACCCAAGGGGCCCACCTGTGGTTTGTACAGCAAATATGCTGAGCGGACCTTAGTTACACTTTCTGGGAGAGGGCACGTTATCTAACGTGATCAATCACACACAGGGCTTGGGTAAAACCGTCGTATGGTTTTCCGGCACTTTCCAAAGGTGCTGCAAGCTGGGATCATCTCCATCAAACCGGTAAGGTGAAGAAGTTACCTTCCTGCCAAATCGACACTGGCGACATTCGAACCCGGGTCTCATAGTCAGAAAGCGAATGATCTAAATGGGCCATGTTTACACACACACACACACACACACATGCACATATTTGAGTGTATGTGTACAAACACATATATTTGAGTGTATGTACACACACGCACACACACACAAACATATATGTCTCTCTGTGTATATGTGTCTGTGGGTGGTGAGTCTGTTTATCACTTAATATTATATATTTCTGAATGCATAATTGAGTAGGTAATACTTGTTGAGGTAGATGTATACAGCAATACCTCTTCTAGGATTCTCTCAGTCACTGTAACTATAAACACACACACAGACACATACATACATACATACATATATATATATATATATATATATATATATATATGCAGATAAATGGATAGAAAAATAGATAGATACACACACATATGTGCATATGTCAGGGCGTTCTTTCTTGTGCCTCTGAGTCTATATATTCCACCATTGATTAGTGTTATTATGTATATATTTTTTTTATTTTATGCGTACGGGTATTGTAACCCATATACATACATATAAATACATACTGATAGCTTATAACTGATTATGAATATCTCGACCGAGCTAAAGTATATATATATATATATATATATATATATATATATATATATATATATATATCTGTACTATATATATATATATATATATACCTGTACGATATATATATATATATATATATATATATATATATATATCTGATTTTATCTGTCAATCTATCCAACTATATATATATCTATATATATATATATATGATTTTATCTGTCAATCAATCTATATATATATATATATATATATATATATATATGTGTGTGTGTGTGTGTGTGTGTGTGTGTGTGTGTGTTTAGCCTTGTAAATTTATTATTTTATTTATGTTTGAGAAAGAGAAAAAAAAAACAGTTAAGATATAGAACTAAAAATATTCACCCGATGACTGAATAGGAGAAAATAGAAACATGACTGTATAGATAAAACTCGGCTGTTCTTTAAAGATTAAAAAGAATTTTCGCGCCCTGAAGAGTGTTCAAGCCCGAGGGGACTTCCAACTGGCTGAATGGCTTGTGTCAACACGCGGGGGTCCTAATTTAACTAATGCAAGGTTTTATTCTTGGCAGGTGAACAGAGTTCAACCATGTCCAATGGCGCAGTTGTATACACGTTTTGCCGTGAACAGGAAGTAGTCTTACATATAATCCTGTGTGTACGAAAACACACTGCATTCACAAATATACACAAAATATCGTCATACACGCTTACATATGCTGTATTATGACAATGTACATATGTAGGCAGTCTCGTGCTGAATCGCAATGAGAGGGAAAGAAAAAAAAAATTATTTTTTTCTGTCGTCAACACTTCGGCGAATGTTACATATGTGAACACGAGCAGAGATATAAAGTATAAAGCTGCTTCTGCAGTTAGTTGGCTGTCCCTAGACGAAATTGTGAATAAAAAGGCGAGATTTAATGTCTTCGTTTATTACTTGCTCTCTCTTTTCTCAGAATCCTTTAAAAGATTTAGTAAAATGAGAACAGGTTAACCAACTAATAATCACCTGAAATAAGTTGACCTGAATTTCCTTTTTGGAAGTTTTCCTCCAAAAACTGAAAATCCCCTGATAAAAAAAAATATTTTGGAGATAACGTATTTTCAGACAAAGATCAGAAAAAAAAAAGAAAACAATTCAGACAAAATTTATGCATTGTTGTTTTTATTTAGTAATAATTTCCAGCGTTTGAAAACATTGTTTTTTTTTTGTTTTTTTTTGTGTATGTGTGTGTGTGTGTGTGTGTGTGTGTGTGTTTTGTAGCGGAAATAATTACGTGGTCGACTGTTTAGATCGTTCGTTTCCAACCATGAGACACGGGTTCGAATTTCGCCATGTTCTATTTGTCCGAAAGGTGATTTCTTGAAGTTATCAGCCTGGGAAGGAGATGCCAGCGTGCAAAATAAGTGACTGAAACCATACCGAGATTGGGTGAAATTGATTAGACAGTACCATATGAGTGCATTCATTGGTTGCGCTAGCAGAAAGACACAAGTCATTGTGACCGATGTTTTAAGCGTTCTGGTCTTGTCCGTGCAAGATAATTTGCTCTGTATTTAAGGTCCGCTCAACATAAATTCAGTGTAAAACACAGGTGTGCTATGTGGTTTTTGAACAAACACAAATATTCCTGAGAAGGCGTCTACAACATGGATTGGTTAAACAACTTAGTTGAGGGGCCCGGCATTATATTTAGGCAAGAGTTTTAAATTGCAGGCTAGTCTGTTGCATTCACTTTCTCAAAAATTTCCGTAGGAAGCGAAAGAGACATTTTCCGTTCTCCTCACTAGTTACAGAATAAGTAAGAGCAGACTGAGTTATCTACCCTTAGTTGGCAAGCAGTCTAGGAGACGGACAAATCTGAATTCAAAACCAGCCTTAATCGGCATTGAACTTGCTAGTATGGTATGACAAGATGCCATGCGTAGTCGGAGTTAGTGTGACTTTTTTGATATTAGTAAGACTGTAGTAGTTGTTCGCCACCTATGGTTCTAATGATTTCCGTGATGATACAACGGTGAAATATTAGTTGGCACTTATTACTTTTTAACACACACACACACATATATATATATATATATATATATATATATATATATGTGTGTGTGTGTGTGTGTGTGTGTGTGTGTGTGTGTGTGCGTGCGTGCGTGCGTGTACTATATTATATTATAATTTTGATATGTAATCCATCTTATCATCGTTGCCGTATATCACTATGTATTTCAAACTTTGGCTAAGTAATCCCAAGTTATTTAATCCAATATCCATGAAGGACAATCAATGTACACGTAGGATCAAACTTTATCAAGAAGCCTTTATGTATAAAAAAAACCTAACACTCGAAATACGTATCTAATTAAAATCCTGTAATGAATTTCTAATGCACCTAATGCGGAAAGAGAGCTTAGAAAATTTGACACTGACATGAATTATTGAAGATAAGAGCGACAAAGAAATCAGCGCATAATTTGTTACGCGCATGCGTAAATAGTTGTTATAACCGCTAGAAACATCGAAAAGACAGCCTTTACTAAGATCCACAAAAGTCAGGAAGCGACGGAGTGCTATGGTTGCCGAGATAATGAATGAACAAGGCAAACATAAGATGAATATCATAAAGAACATGCTGAAAATGGAATTGACTTTTTCAGATAAAAATAAATTCGATTTAAAATAAATGGTTTAATGAATAGTTATTTAAAGACTTCAATAAATCATTTCACTAAATTAATTTCACATATAGCGACACAACATATTTTGTCGATCGAGGCTCGGAATGAATCCAATATCTTGGCTGTATATTCTACACTTCACTTTCAAAATTCATGGTGTAAATATTTGTAAAATTAATGGTAGAGCACCATTGTATATTGACATCATGTAAATTCGCATACCAATATCATTTATTTTCTAAACTTTCGTGAGTCTTTGAAAATAGGCTACACTGATCATAGAAAATTTAATTGAGGTATAGAATCCCTTGCCAAAGTTATATAATATCCCATTACTGGAACTGTACAGCCATTTGATATCAAATTTCTAGCGAATTTTATCCAAGTCATATCACTTTTTTTATTGTTTAGAAAGAGCGTTCTACGTGCAGTTTCGGATTTCGGTGTCATATTTTATGTCGTCTGTTAAACATAATTCCCAGATAGTTAAATGTCTGTAGTTGCTTGATTTAGAAATCTTTAAATGGTCGCCCACGACCCTTTTTGTAAAGAAACATACATTGCTTAAATATGTTAATTGTAAAGACGTCGTTTCCGGTTCATACCAAGAAAAATTATATATTAATTGTAATATTAAGAGATTAAAAAAAATAAAGTCTTGAAGAGTAAGATTGTAGTCATCGGGGAAGCACCTTCTTGGGATTCGATTTTACAAAATAGCAATTCGTTGGAAGATTGGATTCCAGTGGAGCTTAAATTTTATCAATGAAATACGAAGGGTATATGCATCTAAGTTACGTCTATCAGCATCTGCACGGGTCTCAAATAATCAGCGTTCCCAAAGTGAAACTATCTATGCATCATCAAGGCTATTTAACGCTATTACATAATCTGTGTCAAGTTTAGATGATAATAAACACGGAAATTTGGAAATGCATATAACTAGAAGCTAGTGGGAAGGCTGGAGTAGGGGGGTAAGTGACCAAAGATCTATGCAAGACATTTTAGTATCTTAAATACGAACAGGTCATTTTTGTTACGTGTTAGCCTTCAAGATCGCATCTGTTTCTTTCTGTCTTTTTTTTTTTTTTTTTTTTTATCTCAGATATTTTGGCAGAAGTAAACTTGGTATATTTCCGGATAAAGAATCAATGATTTCTTCGGATTTTAGTGGACAAACTGCCTGCTGAGAATTCTATATGATCTCTCTCTCTCTGTCTGTCTCTCTACAGGTTACGTATAATTTGTACAAACTATCTATGCATCACCATGGCTATTTAACGTTCTCATAACATCTATGTCAAGTTTAGATAATCATAAACACGGAAATTTGGAAATGCCTAGAACTAGAAGCTAGTGGGAAGGCTGGAGTCGTGGGGGGTAAGTGACCAAAAATCTATGCAGCTCATTCCAGGATCTTAAATACGGACAGGTCATTTTTGTTAAGTGTTAGGCTTCAAGACCTCATCTGTTTTCTTTCTTTTCTTTTTTTTTTTTTTTTTGTTTATTTCAGACAATTTGGCAGAAGTAAACTTGGTATATTTCCGGGTAGAGAATCAATGATTTCTCCAGATTTTTAAAGTAGAAAATCTGCCTGCTGAGAATTCTATATAATGACGAAAAGGTGATTCGATCTCGCCGCTCTGTCTGTCTCTCTCTTTCCCTATAGGTTACGTATAATTTGTACAAGGGTGAGAGCGATTGATCTTCTTATAATTTAAAATAATGAGTTTAATCATTCGATTAGGAGTCATTAATTACTTTTAATTTGCAACAGAAATTTATGAAAAAAAGTAAATATATTGAAATTATTAATATTTCTTGCGTTATGTCTCGTGTCACAATTTATTTTCAAAAGTTAATAAACATCATTTTAGAATCTATTTACCTTGAACTCCTTGATAAAGTCTAAAGAATAATAAGTAATATTATCGGTCCTGATCTGGTAACTCGTTCTCAGTCAGTTTTCCAAAGCTGTAAGGTTGCCTCTCAGTGCCTTTTCTATAAATCCTATTATGGTAATTGTTCGTATGAGCACTGCGAATTTTTTTTTTAAATTGTTCTTTTATTCCCCTCCCCGCACAGACAATGAATTGTACATATGGCCACTAGTTAATATTTTCATAGAGACAATGTGGTATTATGGTGAATGTTCTTAGGATGATAAGAAAGAATGCGTTGTTTTGGTGTAAAAAATATATCGTTGTATGATTGGGTCAGTGTTTGTGGCTAGGTAAGTTTAACGTTAAGATGTGCCAGATTTTGTATCATTGTACAAATAAATATCGTTCGTCACCTTCTTTTAAATTGTTGTTTTATTCCCCCTCCCTCTAAAGACAATGAATTGTACATATTTGGTTTAGTTAGGAATTTCATTGAGACAATGTGGTATTATGGTGACTGTAGTAAGAAAGGTAAGTAAGAATGTGTTGTTTACATGTAAGTAATATTGTTGTATGTTTGGGTTAGTGTTTATAGCTAGCTAAGTTTAACATTAAGATAGAACAAGATCGCCCCTTTTCCCCATTCCCCATTTTGGCCTTGTGCCACATTTCTGTACATGCAGAATAAATATCTCTCTACGGTATGTTACCTAGATTTCTTAAATTTAAGCTCAGTAGACTGGAATCGAAATTTCATCAATTTACAGTTGAGCTGTTGACATAAATTCTATGCTAACAATTTCTTCTCTCGCACTTCTCGTTTGTAGAATATCCTTCCGACTCCTTGCTTTCCAGTCAGCTTTTACCTACAAAAATGTAAATGCAATGTCAATCGCTATCTACTACCCCCCTCTTTTCTCTTCCCGCTCATTATTATTGTTTCTGTTCCTAATTCTTCCACACTAAGTAACCCCTTGTGCCTTAATGGCTTTAGACTTGCATGCAGCGATACTGATTAAAAAAGGCCCTAAAATGTGTGTGTTTTTTTTTAAGAAGAATACCCGTCAAACCGAAAAACGTAAATACAATTGTACATATTAAAATTATAATTTCACATTCCCGTTACTAATTCCTTGTCTGGCAAAAGGATTATGACATCTATCTATCCATCTATCTGTCTATCTATCTATCTATCTCCATATATATTTTCCACCATGTGACTCGGTTTCGAATCTCACAAGGGACCGTTTTTCTGGAAGATGGTAATTTTTGTTTTAGATTCGTTATGCGGACATTGCAACGATGATAGTTTGTTTTCATTGCATAACGAATCGAAAACAAAAAATATCATCTATGTTATTTAATTTATTATTTAATGTATTGTAATATAATTTAATCTCTTATGATGTTTTATGAAAGCCGAAAGGTTAGATATGATTAACAATTAGAACATGTATCAACATGCTGATTTTCTTTCGTGTTTCAGTGATAATGCTAAAAAGCTTATTCGACAATATGAAAGGAATTTACTTAAAATAAATAGAAAAAAATGTGTATATTATTTAATGAAGCATGCATTAATGAAAAATTCTGCCCAAATACACAATATATATATATATATATATATATATATATATATATATATATATATATATATATGAAGAAATATAGTCTTAAGGTGTGCTATATTTATGGGATAAAGTGCTCAATATCAGAGATAGAGCGTGTGTAAATATAAAAGTGAACATAGAAGTCAAAACTTAGAGACGACAATCTGTTTCATGCTATATATGCAATCGTCAGGCCACGTGTGCTGACGACTACATATAGCATGAAACAGACTGTCGCCTCCAAGTGTTGACTTCTATGTTCACTTTTTATATATATATATATATATATATATATATATATATATATATATGATCAGACATATATGTATTACTTCAAAGGTATGAAAAAATAAAACCTATGGAGGATGATATTAATACATATTTCAGAAAATTAAATCTATTAATTCTTTAGAAAGTGATCTGTTTAGAATTTTTGTTAGGAAACTGAGAAAATATGGGTTTCGAGAAAAATTGAACGCGGGAATATGATTTAAAGGCAAAATATAATTTTATTTCATTATGAAGATCTTTGTACTTCAGCTACCAAAGCACCCAGGGTCACATGTTGCTTCCTTTAAAGGAGTACGTAGGTTTGAACCCTACTGAAGCTTATCTGCCGACACAAGATGTTATACGAAATATATACTGTCTTAAAATGAACGGAATGTCTACTGAAATATTGGTATCCACTAAAAATAAACATCGAAATAATAAAACAAATATATTTGTATATAACTGTCTGTGTGTGGTGGGGAGAAAGAGAGAGAAGTCATGCTGTATTGAGCTGCCAGTAAATATGTGTCGGTTTTATCTGGAAAATGAAATGCATTATTGATTGAGCGTGCCATATCGAACGTAATTGAAATTGCTGTAAAACGTATAACTGACTATGTGTCAAATACCCTTTTTACAACTGTCAGTTCAATTTCAATACGACTTTAGCATTTTAACATCGGCATAACGACCAATATAACAACCTCCTTTGACGTTACTTTTTTAGTCGTGACGTGATATTTTCAACACGGTGTCAAACTGACAGTAAGTACTTTCACAGTTTTGCAAGAAGCAGCGCCTCGTCAATGACATGTTGTCGCCTCCACTTTTTTCTTTTTCAAATACATGGAATCCATACCAAATATTCTGAACTTCGATATACATCACGCACACACACACACACACACACGCATCTATCTATCTATCTATCTATCTATCTATCTATCTATCTATCTATCTATGAGTGTGTGTGTGTGTGTGAATAAAGAGAAAATTAAAACTATTATTTACCGATACGTTTTGTCCGCTGATGGACTCTATAAAGGCAAATGGTAAGAAAGTTATTTTGTACGAACCATTTATGAAAAAAAAAGTTGAAAACATATCGTGTGGTTTTTTTCAATTCTTTTCAATTTCTTTTAAATTTAAGAACATTCATCAATATACTTCAGGCTAACTGTGAAAAGAAAGTAAGCCATTTCTGAACTTGATAAATTCCATCAGAATAGTTTTCTTTTTTGTTCTTATTCATATTGTCTTTTAACTAATATGCATATCTCAGTTTTTACACACACACACACACGCGCACGCGCGCACGCAAACATATACACACACATACACACAAAATTACTGATACCTCCTGAAGAGTAATCGCTAAAATGTCCATCTACGAAACACTGGAATCGCAGTGCTGTATATAACTTCAGTCAGCTAAGTGTCAAATTTCATATTTGTATTAATTTCATGCAAAAAAAACTGACAATCGGACAATTTTTATATAATTTATCATATGAAAAAAAAAAAAAAATAGGTCACATGAGAAATTGTATAAAAAACTAAATCAAAGAACCTTGTTTATCGTATTCAATGAAATGTTCCTGATAGAATGATTGCTGCCTAAACACACACACATGAAGAAATATAGTCTTAAGATGTGCTATATTTATGGGATAAAGTGCTCAATATCAGAGATAGAGAGTTTGCAAACATAAAAGTGAACATAGAATTCAACATTTAGAGGCGACAATCTGTTTGATGCTAGATACAATCGTCAGGCCACCAGTGCTGTTATTTTCCTCGGCTATTTAATAGCCGAGAAAAATAACAGCACTCGTGATCTGACGATTACATCTATCATGAAACAGACTGTCGCCTCTAAATCTTGAATTTATATTCCCTTATATATATATATATATATATATATATATATATATGTGTGTGTGTGTGTAAAATCCAGGCATGCTCATAATCCTGTATCTGAATTAGTTTTGTTGCCTATAATTTTGTTTGTTAATTCGTTGTTTTGTATTTAGCTCTGCTAATGAGCACTTTAATATACACTTGGTCTATTTTTTTCTTTTTTACTAATTCATCACCTAATACAACGCAGAACATCAACTCAATGTAGAGTCATATATGATATACTTAATATATGAACGTAAGAAGAGGAGTTAAATGAATTTTATATGGTTTTTTAGAATAGATAATGGTTGAGTCTACTCTTGAAAAGGCTAAGAGGTAACGATCAGAGAATCTGTTGCGGTTCTTGGGAGAAATATTGTCGAATAGAACTTTTTCTTACTAATGGAATACGAAGATAAATAGCGATAATTCGTCCCAATATATCTGGCATAGCAGGCCTTAAATGTGAATGTTTAAATTGTTGGAACTAATGAAAGTATCTCGATTAACGATAGACTTGCGAGATTTTTAGGAAAGAAGTAACTTAGAGAAATAATTTATTATCCAAAAGGCCGTTTAGACGCTTTTGAACTCTATGCAAAGCCTGAAAGTGAAGATCGACCGGTTCCAACCCATTTATTGCAGAAATACGCCTTCTTTGGTAATAACCTGACTCTTGTAAAGATAGAGTATGGCAGGATGCCTGAGGAACTTTCTGAAAAGACACAAAGAACCGATCACTTTACTAGCATCTTTAGCGAGGGTTCATTTATGCTTTCCAGGTAAGGTATGTGGTGAACTTGAATCCCAATAGATTCGTAAGGTGACACCTTAAGAGTACAACCATTCATTACAATAGGTGAAAAAGCAAGGTCTGCTCGGGGATGTTAACGACGACTTAAATAATATGCACTTGATCTATTCTGCTTTATAAATGAAAAATAGTTAAAATCTCACCCTGTAATGTATTATTGATTCTTGATCAAACCCAGGCTTAATTAAGGATTCCAGATGTACATTTTTAAGTAGGCAGGACTTCGTTATCGCTCCAGCAAATTGGTTCAACAAATTTCTGAAATTCTAATTTCGTTTCATTCCGTGAAATCTTTTCTTAGCATATTTAAACTTAGGTATTAAATATAGGCTAATAAGCGTCTTTAAAATTAGATTTACATCTTCGATTCTCTAAATATATGTTTACAGTTAATTTTTATTATGAAAGGAAATAATTAAGCTTAGAATTATTGGTGTATATAATATATAATATTATATATTTTATTGGTGTATATAATATATAATATAATATATTTTTTCTTTATTTTTATTAAGTAGATCTACATAACATAACAGATATTTCAATGTAATAATCCTAAATTGAATGTTTATTCTTTAACATACATGAACATCATCAATGAACTTAAGCAGTATTTACAAACACATATGTGAATGAATGTGTGTTCTTACATATATATTTCTCGCTCCAGGATAATTGTATACTGGATTTTTGCGTCTTGGACAATTACATACCAGACAAATTGCACCTCCTTGACATTTGCAACCCTAGGCAAATGCACCCCTGGATAATTGCGTATCTCTGATAATTTTGTGAGCCTTTAAAGGTAATTATCATAAATTTTGAAAAAAAAAGCACAGGTAGTAATAATAATGTTTTAAAAAGTGAATAAAAAAAAAAAAAAAATAAAAGTTTGTTTTTGTTTAAAATACAATGAGAGATTATCAATGTTGCAAGATCGCTCTACACATCGCCGGTACGTTTTTGTTTCTTCGGCGTTTTTCTTTTAATAGTGGTAGCTCTAAATTTCCTCATCAATAAATATTTTCCCACCATTGTTTGATTTTCGGAAATATATATATATATATATATATATATATATATATACCCAAGTATATAATTGGTATATACGGAATGAATTCCAATAACCAACAATTACTTTTCTTAAAAGAGTGCTCAATACAAAGTAGAGCAGATATAATTATTATTTATAAAAAAATTATAACATAAGTATGCTATAAAATCATTACAAAAATAGCCATTTTGTTTCAACACACTCTGTGTCTTATCAAGTGATGATGTTGAAGATAAAATAAATGGTTTTAAAAGTTTCAGATTAATTAACGATCCTAAACTAGGGGGAAACACATTGTTACAAAAGCTAGAATAACCAATCAAAAACCAAGTATAGAAAGATTCAAAAGCTTGACAACGAAATCATGTTATAATAGCTATTCAGATCTTTAAAATGCGTGTAATATTAAAAATAATTTATATTAACCAATAATTATAAAATTATACGATAAAATTTAATATTAAAATTAAAAACTGGTAATTTTAGAATCCAAATGTAATCACTATTAAGTTTAAAAACTACAAAAATATTGAGAAAAGAAAAAATATATATGTTTATTCAATTTATTTCTTCGTTGAAAATACGTTCGACAAGACGCTACAATATATCCGGTCATTTGACAATACATGTATATATATTTTTTATTCTAAAATGTGTGAATGTTGTCTTAAACTCACGCGCAAAACAACAAATATATATATATATATATATATACAATTTAGATTTGGGTGAGTCCCCAGTTAGCATATGACCTTTTAACTACTTCATGCGTCACGCCTGGTTGGCTTCTCTGTCGGTCTGATCTCTCGATCTGTGGTTTCTATTGTAATTTTGACCAGGATCCCACACTACTGGCGCGAACGATGGCTCCGGTCAACATTAAAACTGTCCTTGTGTTTTTTTTTTTTTTCGGTTGGCCAGAATTATGCTATTATTCGGTTTTTGTTTCTTTTTCACTCTTTTAATAGTGGAACCTCTCAGAATTTTGGCAGTTTTTAGACATTAGTTGTTTGATACTGGTCTAGAAAACCTCCGCTGTTTTCGGCTATGTTGAGACTTTTCTTGTTCTTGCTCTCTTTTACTTGATGGTTGCTTTCTCTGCGAAAGAAATATATAGAGCGAACTTCAGAGAGAGAGTGTGAGAGAGAGAGAGAGGGGGAAGGAAAAGTGTTTTAATAGAAAGTAAATGCCTTATTTTAATTTTAATTATTTTAGTACTTGTTTATATCTTATGTTTTCATATTTTATTCTATTTGCATCATGCCTTACTATAAAATCTTTTCGAGAGATTGAAGATTGTGTTCCAATACGGATATTGATTGCTAGTTCAGGTTTTGAATTTAATTTCCATTCTAATTGTTTATCATGCGTTATAAGCTGAAGAAACTGGAAATTGGAAGTCAGCTCGAATTTCGTTGCTGCTTCCGTTTTCTTAAAGAATATGTTGGAGAATGGCAGTGTCTATTCGTCTTTTTATGGTGGCTATAATTCCTTTGACAGAAGTATAGTAAGAGTCTCCAGACACGAAATATACAGAAAAGTAATTGACAGTTGTCAGTTTCCGCTATTACGCGTCATTTTGAATTTTCGCCAGATAATTCTATTTTTCTTTTGCTGGAATAAAATGCCTACAGCATATGGTTTGTAAAAGTGATTCCTGGTGCCGGATAGTACAGGAGTTAGTCCCATGTGAATAATTTTATTTTTGAGTTCCACTTCTTATTCAAGTTAATCTTGCGAAGCGTTATCGTAATTGTACGAATGGGTTCTATAAGATGTAAAACTCCTCTGGTAAAATCTGCATCTCTATCAGTTATACACAAAGAATGACAGTGTCACGTAGAACAGGTTTCATTTCGTCAGAGAAAACGGTTTACTAGTAACGACATAACTTAACGTCCGTTGTCTGGCGCTTGTAGCAGTTTCGGGGTTAATATTCTCGGCTGGCATGAAGTGGAAAGGCTACAACTGTTGCGAAGGTTTGTTCACTCTGTCGTGATCATTTTCCCGCCATAATCTATCTTACATGTCTACCATTCACTCATGCTTAGAATATTGTTTCTATATATGGTCCGGTGCTCCTGCTATATATCTCGAGATCCTTGATAAAATCCGAAAGAGAATCAGCAATTATTATTGGTCCTGGCATAGCGTCTCGGCGTTCAGTCGCTTTACCCTTGCCGTAAATATTACTCCCCGTGCATTTTCTTTAAATATTTTCCCGGTAACTGTTCACATGAGCCTTTCTATACAGAACCCAGACTTTATGAATTTAAGCGCAGTAAAAGATTGGCAACAACATCTCATCAA
>CAHIKZ030004213.1:3497500-3512500 GCA_903632075.3 Acanthosepion pharaonis
CTCCTTACAAAACTCTTCTCAATTACTTCCACTCCCAGAACGACTCTGTCACTTATAGACATTGCCATTTTGCTTAAGGTGACATGATTAAAAATCTTTGTATCCTTCTGTATGCATGTATATGCGGTACGTTTGAGTCTATAAATTGTAAACATTTGATATATATTTATATATATATATATATATATATATATATATATATATATATATATATATATATACATATATATATTATTTTTCAAGTGTATATATATATATATTCACTACAAGACGTTAAACGTTGAAAACAGAGGAACCACAAATGTACACGAAATGTAAATTTAACATAGTCTACATAGCAACACATCGCCACACACCGGAAACTTTCCTTAGACTTAATAGCTCAAAAACAATTTTTGATACACCCTATATATTTATAAATCTCCCGTCGATTTAGACGTGTGAGTATCCGAGACAACTTCATTCAGTTTTTATGTTTGTGTTGTATGTGACACTTCATTTTGGTTAGTGACCTGCATACAATCCACATATTGTGCCACTGCGAGGATGACGAGGCATAGCAACAGGAATATTTGCTGACGCTTTTCGGCGTTTTATTTCTTTTCTTTGTCGGTCAACACGACTGATTTCGAATATTTTTTTATGCAAACTGGCTCATATGTCTCCATTAATTTCTATCCAGGGCAAATCGATTCAAGTCAGTATGAAGCACGTTGACAGCTGAGTGGTTACACTTTAGCCGCGACCGTCCAACAGTCCTTTGTTTAGTGTCCAGCTGGCTATACAAGAGAACCTTAGATATTCTGTCGTCACTCATCCTTAAACATACACACACATATATATGTATGTATGTATATATATTTATGTATATATGTATGTATATGGGATTATGTGTATTTGTGTGTATGTCTCTTTACGTGTGTGCGTGAATAAGAAGTATGTATTCGTAGATATATACATATATACCTATACACATACCTGTCGATGTGCGTTAATGAGAACATTTCAGTTGAAAAGGAAAGAAACATTTCTAATTTTATCGATCACTTTCTCTGATTGATTTTCTTTCTAGTTTTGCCTAGAGACACAAATTATGGCAATATGTCGTAAGCGTCGATCAGAAATGTAATTGGTAATTCTCTAGTTTGATGTAAGTAACACTTGCCTATCGAAATTTCAAGAAAAGTATATCGCGTCACTAGCTGTTTTATTAGGAGGAAGCATTTGAATGGATGTTGCTTAATGAATAGATGAACATTCTGAACAAGAATCTTTTTTTTATTCAACTTATTGGTCTTTCATTCTTGCGGCGAACGTGATCAATCTTATGAGAGAGCGTCACAAAAATAACAATTGCCCATTATCCATTTTGTTTTATAACTTCCATATAGCGTCAAGACATCACAGAAAACTTAGAGTCGAGTCGTTAAGTCCAAATTTAGCTTTTTCGACTGAATTTTCAGTTTGGTGTTACCGCTGAAAACCCGTATTTTCTCCTTATTCAAACCGCTCAACTTGTAACTTTGATACTGGATACATCGACCAATCATTACTTTTTTTACATTTCATAACAGGGAGAAAAATTATGCCGTTCCGTTGCAAAATCTCGTTCATGAGTAGAAGCAGATAGATCCGCTTCTTGTCCGATATACATCACTTGGCCTATTTTTCAACAGGTGATGTTTCATCCATTGCTTCCTTATTAGGATTGGGTTTCCAGTTCCTTTTTCTTAACCTTTCTCAATCCCTTCCAATCCCAGTAACGCTTTGCTTCTCAGTGACATTATCGCCTAGATTGAGTCGAAATGATAAACAAAATAAGTAAAATTGATCCCCCCCATCCCCCCCAAAAAAAAAGCCGGTCAACATATCCAGTCAAACATTGGCTTTAACAATTGAGGAGACAATCGTTCAGAAAATAATTTCTGCTTCAGAGACTGTAACTTTTGTAATAGTTATATTAACAAGATTGATATTTCCGATTCATAGCGGAAGAATTATGTCGTGCTCTAAGTGAAAAGAATATAAAAAAGGAGAAAAAACATTATTAACGAGCATAAATAATAAAAGCAAAAATTAATAAGACTGAAGATAAGGAATATTGCATCGAAGTTTTTGAAGATTAAACTTGGGTAGAAAACAAGAAGACGGTAGATTTTTCCACAAGCGAAAAATTCGAGAAAAGAAACTTTTAGCATCGGACGTACGTTTTCATACAGCTATTTCAAATATTAAATGATGAGATCTTGCCGCCAGTCTAGTAGTCCGCTTAAATTGATCTAGAATCTATGTATGATTGAGGAAAGAATTACCATGGAAATGTTTATAGAAAAAGCACAGAGAAACTATGTTATGGCGGTGGTGAAGTGACTAAAGATGAGATACCAGGTCATGACAAGTGGTATGACAGATTCTTCCTTGGATTGTATCAAGGATCTCTAAATATCTAGAAGGAGCACCAGTCCAGATGTCAGAGCTATATTGAAGGTCAGAAGAGTGTTCCGCTAAGGAGAAATGCGATAAAATCAATGTTAACATAGAACTTACTGTAACATCTAGCCAAATCAACACTAAATTGATGAGACCTTGCCCACGCTCTAGTACTGAGCTTAAATAATAAAGTCTATGTACCATAGTGAATCGTTCATCCGATCAGTTAGCATAAATATTTTTTATAGAAAAGTCACTGGGAATATATTTTATAGCGGTGGGAATGTTTCTAAATCCAAAACGCCAGATGAGAAGCAATAACATTGTTGGTTCTCCTTTGTTTAATATCAAGAATATTTAAATATATAGCAGGAACATCGGATCATATGTTGTAGCAATACCCTAATAATGGAGGAATAAAAGACATAAATAGATGAGAGAATAATTGTCAAGCATGACATATTGAACCAATTTACCTAGCATTTGATTCTATATAATCTTAGTATATTGATGATATTCTTGGCTATGTGACTTATTGTCTTTGTGTCATATTTTTCCTACGTTTATTAATTGTCCATTTTATATTCCTGCTTGATTCTGACGTTCACAACTTGTAGATTAAATACGGCCACTCATATTTACTAAATTTACACATTCTGTTTTCTTACAGTTAATAGTTTCTACTGTCTTCTCCCTTGCCTTTACAAACTCATCTATAGCTATTTTATGTTTATTAAATCTTATCATAAACTAGAAAAGCGACTATTACATGAATTTTACAAAATTATTTCTATTATTTCATTATAGTCACTTACCTTCTGATCAATGAACTGGAATTGGCGTGTCGACTTCACATTCCAGTTGAGTTTTTTTTTTTCTTTCGATTTCGAAGAAATGCTTTTAGAAATGTATAAACACATCCCACCTCGTTTTCCCAGCTGACTGTTAATATCAGATCATACTGTTCCCTCTTGCTTTACTTAGCAGCGAATCTCGGAGAAATACAACAGTAAATTCAATACATGTTTAGTAATGAACTAGCACTGCACCTCAGAATAACCTACTTCCTACTTGAAACAAAGCAGCAATATCTAGCTTCGTGAGGTTGTTGCCCTATACTACACTCGGAATCTCTACAGAGTTAACAAAAACACATATGTATTTGGGATTGTTTATTCTGTTTGTCGACATTAGAAACTTTATGAAAACACAAGAGTCTATGAATCTACAAGAAATCCTTCTGAACAACGAAGAATCCCACTAAATCCAAGAAATTTCGATCTTCACCTTTGTTGTTTTCCCGCTGACAACAGTTTTCAGGTCTTAGTAAGAAGCCATGATTCCGAAAGACGATGCGTAATACTTCTTTACTGGGAAAATAATTTCAACACAATATTCATATTCCTGTTTATCTTCAGTTACATTTTACCGAATTAAATTTTAACAAACTAAATATGATGAATAAAGTAAATAAAATTAACAAAGGCAACATAAAAAAAATTAGACATACAGCAAAAGTGTTGCCCTTGTTAGATAGGCTATAAAGTAGGCGTCATTTTAAGCAAGTACACCGTATAAAACGACAGGAAACCTTTGTGAAATAGTCATTTGATATTAAAAATGTGTCGACTTACATCGGTTCTCAGGACAGCGTTAGAATTTCTCTGAGTCGAGATAGAACAGACTCGGTTTATCTATTTTTATTTAATATTCTGTGTAATATGTTTGTAAATATTTAGGATCCTGTTAATAAATCAAGTGTGTCTGTCGCCAATTTGTTCCCAAGTAATAGCAGACGTGAATGTTTGCAACAGAAAGCCTTAATTCTACCGAGTAATTAATTTGAATTGCGGATTGTATTCATTTAATTTTTTCTAAAGGTTCTTAATTAGAACCATCATCATCATCATTATTATTTTTTATTATTATTATTATTATCATTATTATTATTATTTGCTTCCTGCAGTAGTCACACTACCTACCAAGTATATGGGAAGACTTAAAGCAAGTTGTGGTGCTTTGCTATACCTATGTTTTTTTTTAATTTTAATTTTTTAACTCCCATAACACCACTAGAGTTAAATGGACAAAGTTCTTAGTGTACAGGTTGTACTTATCAAGACAATTTTTGTATCTTTCTTAATCTGGGAATTCCAGGGATTTTTTTCAGTGTGTTGTTGTTTTACTTTATCATTCCAAGCAAAACTACTATGAGTGATTCTATTCTTGTTTTCATTTTCTACTTCGATTTCAAGGTCTTTATACTTCGAGAGTTTTTGAAATTCCGTTTTTGCTATGTTGTAATCTACTTGGCAAACCTAGTAATTAGTTGAAAAGTTTTTTTGTTTTTTTTTTTCGGAAATTAACAATTATGTCCTGTCTGCAAAGATGACTTAATCCCTCAGAAGTCTGATGTCTTCTATCTCTGTAAACGGTTGTTGGGTGATGTTGATACCAGCTTTTGTCAACATCTTTTCCAAAGTGTTTGCACATTGACCAGTTTAAGAACTGCCCCACTCTATCGTGATGATTTTGGTATTAATTTGTCGCAAGTACAGAGCATCCTAAGATTAGATAGTCTATAGTTTCCTGATTATTGTCATATAAACATTTTTGGATCAACTCTGTTATCTATTATATTTGTCTGAAAGTTCCTAGTAAAAAGAATCTGGTCTTGTACTGCAAAAATAATGCCTTCCGTCGCAGCCTTCATTCCAGATGCTTATACCCATTGATGAGCGTTAATTTCATCAACACCAGATTTATTAGCACGTTCTGAATATTTGTCGTGCAGGGGTTTGTATTGTCAGCTTTGTTTCATCTATTCAAGAGCTTTATCCTTGGTTTTCTTTTTCATAATTTTTACTGCATGATTTGGTTCTTGGGTTCTGTTTTTTTGTTTCGTTTTTTCTACATAATCTATTAAATGAAAATCTTGTTTGTAGTTACAACCTTCTTTCAGGATTGAATATTTTTTCTCTCTGTTTTCGTCTTTTTTGACTAATTGTATCATCCAGTCCTTTGTTGCTTCCATGTATGTTAGTAAGCTAATAGTTGTCTTGAATGAGAGTTCTACCTGAATAAGACATCTTCCACTTTCTGTACAGGGTACGTATCGATAGTGTGCATCAACCTTTGGATATTGCATCTTCTTCTTAGAAGGAAGTTTCCTTTTCTAAGAATCCATTTGTCTGATATCATTTTCAAGATGTTGAAACTATAATGAACCACTGGAATGACAAGGATATTAATGGACATAATTCTGTTTTAAGAATTCAATTCAGTTATTTATATTAGTTGCGCACTTCTATAGTACTTTTCGCACAATTTCTTTCGTTGTTATGGTGAATTTCTCCACACGCATTTACACTGAGATACTTATAATCTTCTTGCTCTAAATCTTTGATTGTCGCCCAAGGTTAAGCTAATAGAGGTGTGTTGCAGTGATCCTCGTAACATTATTGATTTATCCCATTTATTCAAACCGAAGTTTAGTCCAGTATCATCACTAAAACATTTTACTGTTTATAGATCTCCCAGCTCCTATAATTCCTAACATACAAATTTAAGTCATCCATGTAAATTAGATGGCTTATTCTTTATTTTTTTTATTTTATTTTATTTTATTATTTTTAGATGTCTTATAGCCATATTCCGTATTGTTAAGTTTGTTAGTTAATGTTATTAGGGATTTTCAAAATAATAAGGGAAACAAAGTGTCACCTTGTAATATTGCTTTCTTGGTGCTTATTTAACCAGACTTATAGAATCCGTTTATATGGCTGGATTGATGTGTTGTTTTCCATATCGACATACTTTGTCTGATGAAATTCATGACGACCCGTGATACGTTGTATACATTTTAAGACGTTAAGGAAAGGCTACACTATCGAATGACTTTGGGTAATCTATCCAGACACTACTGAGATTTACTGGTATTCAAGCAGTTTTCCAAAATCATCCTATTAATGAGTAAGTGGTCTTTACATCCGTAAGAGCCATGTTTGCACCTTTTTTGTTCAAAAGGCAGTACGCTATTTTTTTCTAAGAAGGAATATATCTGTTTTGTCAGAATAGATGTCAACAGTTTGTAATTAGTGGGTAGACATGTAATTGGTCTGTAGTCTTCTGGGACATCTGTGGCATCCTTGTTAGGTAATTCCTTTGATTACCCAAGCCGGAATTTTAGTCGGATCATTGACCATTTCTTGGCGTTCTATGGTAAGTTTTTGTGAGAAGTATTCAGATAATAGAGACAAAAGTTAGGATTTTTTTCTATTCCTGGACATTTCCAGCTGAGTATAATTTTCAGTGTGCATTTAACATCTTCTTCTGTTATTCCTACTCATGTTTGTTCTGTTTTATTTTTCATCCGTACTACCTCTTGCGTAATCCACTCTATTTGTTAAGTTCTTTAAGGCCAGATCATATTTTTTTCAGAATTGTATAACATCCATTTTTTGTTTTGGTGCGGCTTATCACTTCAATATTCTGTTTGCCTATTTGTCTGCAAAATTTCTTCGCTTCGGTTTGAAACATTTTTTTTTTTCTGTCTGTAGAATCTTGAACTTTTTACACAACGCCAGTTGTATTGTTAGCTTTGTTTATTTCTTTAGCTGATAGGATTTACGTACCTAATTTTGCATTTTCTTTTGACATTTTTGCCTTTTCTCGTCCTTAAATTTGTTTCTTTTTCCAGTTTATCGAGTATAGCAATTCACTTCTAATTTTCTTTTTAATTTCTTTCTCTATTTTTCTTTTCCAAGGTCGATCTTCATATCTATGAAACTGCCTTTTTAATTTCATGCTTATTCTTTTTAGTTGTAGCTATTATTGATGCATATATTACTTTGTAGAGACTTATATGTGCCTAGTTCATCCAGAATTAATTTGAGTTTTGCATTGTAGATTCTAATAGTTTTAAGTTTCTGCGTTGTTGCTTGTAATTTTGTGTATTGTTCTCGTTCACTCATTTCAATATTTTGTGTCTGACTTATATGTCTCATATCTTTAATTGTTTTCTTGTATACTAGTCTTGTTTTTCCGTAGAATAATTTGGTTGAATGTGCTTTGGACTCGTTTTATTGCAGGTTGAAAGCGACTAATATTACGCCTTTCCAACTCTTGTAAACTTTCAGCATTATTTGTGTGCATCTCAGTTTTTCCAATATGATCTGTGATTTGTGTGATGTTAGTTACGTGATGTCCATTTCTGGTTCCCTTTCATGTTCTGTCGAATCACCTATTCTGGTTGTAGTTCTTTTCCATTTCTTTAATTTCAGCATCTGTCAATCGCTTATTTATTACATTGATTAGTTATTTTCTAAATATACTTTCTAATAGCTTGTCCAATCTTTGCTCGGCAAATGTCATGTTTCGCGAGTGAGGCTTTTCTGAGTTGTTTGCAACACTTCATAAAATGCAATCATAACGAGACAATTTTAATTTTCCTTTCTTTAAATGAATGTTTGTGCATGTAGTTGGGCTTTTTTAGAATTACTGCTGTCGTGTGAACCTGAAGATTCATTATTTGTGTAGGTATTTCTTCATATGCTAGATATTTCAACCTGAGGTAGGCTCCCTTCTGAGGGACGACATTCAGTTTATGCACTGAAAGAGCCATACTGGATTTTTTGATTTGAATTTTATTTCTCATAGTGTTCACACGATTGGCACACGGGTCCAACAGTCCACCCCAAAGTCGGCCGGCACATTGTGTAACTCTCTTTTACAGACAGGATTACGAAGCTTGCGTTGGAGCTTCTTTTTCGGAGATTTTCTTCGTTTTATTTCCTTTTTAGAAATTAAAAAAAAACAAAAAAAACAGAAATTAACCATACTAAGTTTTAACGTAGTATAAGACACAGTTACAACTACCAAAAGGGCGGTCAGGAGGACATACACAGTAATCAACCAACACGATCATTACCCATGCACGCACACACAAACAATCAAACACGCACGCACACACACTATATATATATATATATATATATATACACGCACACAGACATCGATAAAGATACACTATGCTTAGATAAAATCGCAATTCAGTTACGAAAGCTTCAGCTGGAATTGTGGAAAATATAAAAAATTAAAAGATATAAGGATAAAAAAAATTGAAAATTAAAAGGAAAAGAAAAAATTAAAGTTGAAATAAAGTCAAACGGACTTAAAATACAATTTTCGAAAACATAAAAATGCTTACATATTGAAAGGCGAACAAAGTGTGGAATGGGCCAGAGGCTAAAATGTTCGACTAGTCGACGCCAGTAAAAGCGATAATAATCAAACGTTATAGGGTATATCACCCCCGGCATTACGGGTTAATGGAAGGGTCACTAAGTAATTCATTAAAAAAATAAGAAAAAGGAAAACTACAATAGATTTTGCATTTGGTTTCATTTCTCACTCTCGTCATAATAAGGAACCCTAAAAGTAAGATTCTCACTCAAACTAGCATGTCAAAAAGGGAACATGACCAAATTAACGCTTAAAAAAGGAAATATTAATAGGTAATCAGCCAATATGATCTTTATCCATGAGCATACACGTTTGAAGTAAGAAAAGAATTAAAAAAAAAATAAAACTTAAGGACAAACAAATTAAAATTAAAAGGAAATGAAAAAAATTTAAAAGAAGTCGGGCTTAAAAGATATTCTAAATAAAAATAATAATAATAATAATAATAATAATAATAATAATAATAATAAATACATATTGAAACACAGAGTGGAATTGACCAGAAGCACTATCACTTAGTTGAAGAGTCAGTCGGGAATTTATTAAACAAAAAAATGGAAAATACAATAGATTTTTCATTTGGTGTCATTTCTCAAATTCATCATAAAATTCTCACTAGAAAAAGTGCGTCAAAAAGGAGACCTGGCCGGATAAGCACACTAGTATACAAAGGATAACGTAGGTTATCAGCCAAAACGATCCTTTCCTATGCGCATAATGCACTCGCGCACATACACGCGTGTGCGCATATACGCTCGTGTGCACACACACACAATATATATATATATATATATATATATATATATATATATATATATATATTACTAAGAGAAAAAAACAAGAACAACATCTATTATATACCTGAAGATGTCTGTAGGAACAGACGAAAGCTTGTAGTAAAAATAACAACTAATACGGCAGAAATTTATATAAACAAGGATCAATTCATTCATAACGGATCTGGAGGTTTTTGTGTACTATTTGAATTGTTTGCGAGATGGACGTCTCGCCATTTAAATCATTAACCTTTGCATTAGTTTTGTGTGAATAATTCATGTATATATATATATATATATTCAGGTGTGGTAAAACCTTGTGTACTTTTATTCCAGGTTTACAGTTGTAGCGATATGACCCTGTTATAATGGGGCCAAAATCAATATTCTCACATAGATCCCCCGAGAAGAAGTAAGCAGACCCGTGCCAGGGGCAAACAAACCTGTCTACTGTATGAGCCACTGCTCACAACATCTGGTTAATAATGTAAATATACACATAAAAATCAGTTCGCTGAGGCTGGTTAAAATCTAAATACAAGACCATTTTAATAAAACATAAACTTAAACGCTCGTGACGAGCTCGCGCAGGCGCATAAACGCACACAAATACAACAATTTCGAACAATAAAACATATTAAAAAATTAAAATTTTCAGACACACTGGGTTTGTTTGTTTTTATTTAGATTCCTCGACTAGTTTCGGCCAACATGACCATCATCAGGAGAAAAAAAGAATTCTGCTTACTCGTAGCTGTGAACTACAGAAATGAGTGTCTTTGTGAAGAAAATAAACTTTTGTCTGTAGTTTGCATTTGTTTTTTTTTAATTTTTTTAACATGAATTTTGGTCAGTGCTTGTGTTGTTTAGTCTCTTTTGATTTGTAAGTTAAGATAAGAGCTGGATGTTGCTCTGACTTCTCTTGGCCATTCAAACGCTTTATATATATATATATATATATATATATATATATATATATATATATATATATACACATATATATTATATATATATATATATATATATATATATATATATATATATATATATAAGTCTAGGATTTGGTACTAAACATTGAATACCAATCATACAAGTGGGAGTGTTTCGATAAGAGCACTCGATGTGCTTTGACTAGAGTGAGGGTTTGAGTTGAGCGGCAGAAAGGCCACCCAGACTTGTAAAGCCTTGTCTGAAATCTTAATGACGAATACTTAGTCAGACAGGACGCCTCTCGACCATGACACACGTCTTCAAATCTGACTATGCTCAATTTGTGAGAAAGGTGACTTTTTATTGTTATGTGTCTTCGAATGGCGTATCTAGAAAATAGTACAAGTGGAAATTGCATGTAAATTATATCACTTGTTGACGCAAGTCTTGTAAGCGAAATTGGGACGACGGAACATTTTGGAAACATGGTTGATTTACCGCGAATTCACAAATCTTCGCGATATATCTGTCTATATTTCTGAGATGTCCTCATGTTTATCACAACGTTTCTGCCATTGTACGCTCCGGCCTTCTTCAGGTGGAATTGTTTTCTGATGCATCACAGTTCAAATCAAAGTATCCATTATTATTATTATTATTATTATTATTATTATTATTATCATCATCATCAAAATCACTATTATTTTCTTTGATTTCTCTTGTATACACAGAGCCTTTAGGATTGCAAACAGAGACCTCAGTTCAGAAATAGCTTCATGACATTTTACACTGATCATGTTTTAAAGACCAAACAAAAACTCTAATATGACATACATTTTACATAGATAAAGCTCTTAGTAATGTGTGACCTATACATATGAGTACAATTTTTTGCATGGTTTACCAGTTATACCTTCAGTCAGTCTATCACAACATTTTTCCAATAAATTCGAGGGCTTCAGCTACAATAGGAATTATTGGTGTCGTCATGTGCCATTTTTTTTTTAAAATTCCCACTTCAAGATTCTTGTAATTTGGTGAATTTTGAAGCTCTTCAAAGTTACATTACAATCTGCAGGGACTGCCATGTTAATAGGAAAGTTCATTCTTTTTTTTGTGATTTTTGATCATGTTGTCTGGAGAAATTACGTTCCATCTGTTTGCATTGTAATATCCCATAAAATTGTTACAGGTTCTATCTCTGTAACCGTTTTTTGGGTGATGTTCATGCCAGTTTCTTGCAGTTTTCCTTCCCGTAAAAGTTGCATGTTTGCCACTGCCGATATTGGCCGACTCTATCATTCTGAGGCTTATATTCAGTTGGTGCTAACTCCGTGTCATCTGTTACAAAATGGCTAATTGTTTCTGGATATTTATCATAAAATGTGTATTTCAGGTCAACAAAATTTTTCAGTATGTGTCCTTAGCAATTTCTAGTTATCAAGGTTTGGTCCATTGCAGCAAGAGTAAAATCTTTGGTTTCCGCTTTTAGCCCTGCGCTACGTTACTACTGATAGCTTCGTGGTTTGTAGACATCAGCTTATTTTGTACAGACAGCGTATAGACCATGAAGAAGCTTATCCTGTCATCGTTTCTGCATTTCATAAATTGCATTTGCTTTAGCTTTTAATTTAGGATATTTGCTGCGACAGTAGCTGTATTATGGTCTATTTGCATTTCTTCAGCCACTTGAAATTCTCTTTTGAATTTGTTGGCTTCTTTTATTACTGAATAAAGTTTCTTGTTTCATGTTCTTTGACACAGTTCATCATCCAGTCTCCTGTAATTTCCAGGTTTCTTTGAAAATGGTCTGTTCTGTTTGAATAATCTGCCTTTTTCTACACACGTATAGACGATCAACATCAGCTTTAGGATGACGCATGCTGTGGCAAGTCAGCTTTCTCGTCTTGACATCCATTCGCTTAAAGTCAGCTACGGTCCAATTAAAGATGGTGAAACTGTATTGCACCAGAAGAAAAGCCAATGTGTTTATGGATGATATTCTCTTTCGTGAATTCAACTCGGTATTTAAAAATAGACGCATACGCCTATAGTGTCACTTTCTTATTTATTCTCTAATTTGTGTCTTCTGTATTCCATCTCCGTTGAAGGTATTTATAGGCGCCTTCTTATTCCAGTTTCCTAATCTTTGTGACAAAATATTGTTGTATTGTGTGTGTTTCTTTAATTCTATCTTTATTGAACATTACTTTTGCACACTTATCTAATTCGAAATCCATATAGATGTCATCACTGAAACACTTTACAGTATTAAGAATAGCCTTCAACTCATTGTTGTCTCTGGTAAAGAGTTTCATATCCATGCAGAATAGGTGATTACACACTTTCTTTTGTTTTTACCTTGTATCTAGAGCTATTACTGATTAGTGAAAACGAAAGGGGATTAAGGATAGCCAGTACAGAAGGGCCAACTGGGAGTTTCCTTGAATGATTCATCGTTGGATATTTCAACAATTTAAAGTGGCTATACCTTTGGTGTGATTTATGTATAATGTGGTTTTCCACACTTCCATGCTGCAGTTAATGAAATTTACTATCACCGAGGGAATTTTGTATATTTCCAAAGCCTTAAAGATTCAAGGCTTGATAGCAAACTATTTTCCAGGATCATTTCATATGAAACTCTTCGCCATTCCTTCTGTTCAACGGGGAAATGTTGTTGTCATTGAGAAACAAACCGGTACAGTTTGTCAGGAATGACGAGATCAATTCATATGGATAGACATGTTATTGGCCCACAACTTTTTCGACTGTATCACCTAGTTTTGGTGGGAGAGATGTAATAACTTCCGGGATTCATTCCGAAATTTAATTAGGATTATAAATTAGCATTGATAAAGCCTACGGAACAATTTTATTGTTTGAAAAGGGATGATAGAAACAAAGTTTTGGTACCTTGTCATTTCCTGGGGATTTCCATTTTGGGGATTTCTTTGAGCTTGTCTAACATCATTCGTGGTTATTTTTTCCATTCTTGTACAAGTTGATCTTTCCTTCTTGGTCCCGTTTGATCCATTCTGCAATGCAATTATATTCCGTTGGGTTGCTGCAAATATTCTCCCAAATTTGTTTGCACTTCTTCAATAGATACTACCTTTTTGAGTCCCACAACTGCTTTTTCAACATGCCATTAAACGTTCTTGAGGTCCGTTTTGAATATCATATTTTGTTAATAGAACTTATAACGCTTTTCATATAGTCCTGTTCTTTGTGTTTTTAATTTCAGTTTCTATTCCAATATTTCCATGTCTGGTGGAATTTTATTTACTTCTTTAATTTTATATTAACACTTGTTCTTCTTGATTTTCTGTGTTGAAATATGACCTCATATCGATAGCTCCCATCACCTTTTCTCCATTTCTCAGTTTAATTATTGCCTTAAAAGTGGACTCTTTTTCTTTGTTGTTTAATCTTTTACTTGTCTTGACATCAAGTGTTTCAGTGGCTGCTAAAGCTGTTGCATATATAACATTATTTACTTCTTTGATATTTTCCAGTGATCTGTCTGTTAACAATGTTTGCAATTCAGCGTTATATGAACAGTAGGTTTACTGGACTTCGTCATAGGAATTTGGGGACACTGCTTTCTTTCTAATAACTGCGTGCGAGTTACTCTACTGATTATTTTAATATGATTTTTCGCTTTAGTGATTTCACTTCTCTTGTTTTCAAGGAATTCTGCTGTATTCATTATCAGGCAGAGAATCTGAATTAGGGCACTTCATCATGTCACTGATAGATACTTACGTTTTATTTGCTGAGAGATCATTATTTCGAATCACATTAATTTTATTTTGTATCATATCATCTTCTATATTATCTATTTCCTCTCTTGCCTCATTTTTGTTTGGATTATGTCCGATTATACGTTGTCTTACATTTTAGTTTTCTGTATTTGAGAGACTTGTATTTCGCATGATGTCCCTTCGGACATTGGCAAGCATGTCTGTGCTGAGATAGGGTCATATTTTAGTTCCTACTATGTATCGCTATATTTGGTATATCCGATCCGTGATGTTCTTTTATGGGTTTTCGAGTGCAGTGAAAAAAGATGCCATGACTTGTTTATACTCTTCATGATTCCATTTCGTTCGCTTTCTTTTTATTTATAAATTTTGCATTAAGTCCAATGGTGAAGTTAATCTGGTGTTGACGACTAAGTGTCTTATTGTTAATGGAAGATTTTGTTCTAGTAACAAATTTTTTTGACCCCAGACTGGTTCCTCACAGAGGGAGGCGACATTTGTTTATGAGGGTGACGACAGATCCGGTATGATTTTTTTTATTTGTCAGCATTGAGGTATTTTTTCTTGTTTTATCCTTAATCGCCAAGGGGAAATTTTGTTAAAGATACTACTTCTTAGACGAATTTCGGCAAAAATCAAGAGTTGGTCCTGCCCATGAGATATAGCTATTCCCTGCTAGATATTACTCCGATATTTCTAGGCCACGGGGAGTTGTTGTTATGATTATTATCATCATCATCATTATTATTATTATTATTATTATTATTATTATTATTATTATTGTTGTTGTTGTTGTTGTTGTTGTTGTTATTTCCTTTGATTTCTGATGCATAGTAATTTCTTTCAATGTACCA
>CAHIKZ030004213.1:3517500-3545000 GCA_903632075.3 Acanthosepion pharaonis
GTGGTTTCCCTCTGTTTTTTTTTTCTATAAATATTTTCATGACACATCCTCTGAGAAGCTTTTTTTCTTGGCACCCCGACTACATGAACTTAAACTTGCTACTAGATTGGCAACGACGTCCCACCTTATTAATGTTGAAATAGCTAAATGAAACCGCCACCTCCACTCAAATATTTTCTTTTCATGTTCTTCCAACCCGTGGCGATCATTCTCTTTTACTTGTATTCATTATAACTATAATATTCAGAAATTTAAATGTAACGTTAATTGATATCTTCTGTCTTCTCAAACCATGCCCATTTTCCTTAATCTTCCCTATTCTCAGTCTTCTCACTCTCTTTCAGTTTCACTTCCTGTAATAGCCCGCGTACTACTGGCATTACAACCTTGCTTGCGGTGAAATCATTAATAAAATATTGGCAGTATGAAAGAATGCAAAAATATAGATATTTTATAATACTAAAAGCCTATGATAACTTCGTGCGTGTGTGGCATACCCGTCCGGTGCATAATTATTTACGAGTTGTTTACACAGTATTTTTATTTTAACTTTCTTCAAACACAAAATATTTTAATTAATATATTTTAAGTTAAAGACAAACAAAAAGAGACCACGATTTGCTGTTGCGTCCAGTTGGTTGTAATTATTTATAGTTCAGCTTACTTTAAACCGACGTTATTTTAAATATTTAAAAAGTATTATTAAGTTAATCTGATTTTAAATTAATTTAAGTAAATAAGATTAAAAAATACGAGTTGTTTATACAGTAAGCATTTTAATTTTAACTTTCTTCAAATAGACAATTTCTATCATTAAAATATGTTTAAGTTAAAGACAGACACAAAGAAATCCCGCTTTGCTGCTTAGTTCATTGTTATATTTCAGCTTACTTTAAAGAAACAGTATTTTAAATATTTAAAACTATTTTGGGCATATTTAAAAAAAATATTTTCATGTAAAAAGGATTTTAAATTATTTTTGGTATATTAAAAAAATAATCCAATTTAAAGTTAAACTTAATCCCGTAATTTCTATTCGGGTTAAATGCTGTAAAGAACCAGTAAAACATTAAACAGGAACTTGTAAAGCTGATCAATGATGACAAGAACGGATTGAAATATTTAACTGAATCATAATAAAATTATCTTTCATTTGAATGGAATGCTAACATCTATTTCGATGATTTATAACCTGAACCGACAGTTATCCAAATGGTCAAGGATAGTTTAGTTAAGAATAAAGCTAAATGAGAAGTATACGTAGCTATCGGAGACAAATCTATATGGTCTTCATATTAGGCTGTCGATCAAGTTTTAAGATCCATATACAAATCTAGTTCGATGTTTATTATACCTTCCCAGTTTAATATTAGAATCAAAATGAAAAAAGAAAATGAATACAAAATTATTTAATACATTATGAGCATTATTTAAAAAAAATGAAATCTTCCATTTTTTTTTAATATTAGCTTCGAACATTATACGAAGAATAGACAGGCAATTCAAAAGAAATATTTCTTTGCAAAGATTGGGAAAGTTACCTTGGCATATAACTGAGAATCCGAGAAAGTTTTACCGGTAGAACGATTTTTTTTTTCCGGTGAAGATGCTTACCGCTCTGATGGTTAATAAACAGAATCGTGTCGCTATGCCATAGACTCCGAGAAAACTGTCACAATAAAATGCCTAAACGAATATCAATAGATACGTTATTATCATAAGTAGGCCAACTGGCTATTTTTCCTCACTTATTTACTTTCTTTTTCCTTCTCTACAATGTAGATTTCGAGAGAGCCAAATTCACCTGCTTTCGCCAGGGAACACTATTCTCTATGAAGCAACACATTTTTGAATTTATATGTGGTGGATGGCCGTTCTCTTTCCCTGTTCAGTGTTTCGACAAGACGTGTGTATTGCTTTCAAGAACATTTCGTATTTTGATGTTTGTCATTCAATTTGTGCCGTTTAAATATCGTAGACTGCATTAATTCATCTTTTTAATCATTCATAATGGCCGTAGCAGCAGCTGTCGCTGTGCTAGGAAAATATACATGGTAGATAGCCTTAGTTGTTATTACTTCCACGAGTATTTCAATATGGTTTCTCACTGACACGCCTATATCGAAGCACGAGAAATAACCGCGTATTTGATTTTAAAACTATTTGAAATTTTTATTTGATGGAGGAATTTACACTCTGTGTTAATTCATATATTTTTATTGTATAAATCAATTAGAATGTTTAGGATACTTCCTAAAATAGTTATTTGGAGTGCACATATGTTTTGGAAACACGAAGATTTATGGCTTCATGTATATTTATTTTCCGGGTAAAACACGCATCTATCTATCTATCTATCTATCTATCTATCTATCTATCTATCTCGAGGGTAGAGCGTTTATAGAAATATAAACACTATTAAGGAGTAACAGGCATCCCCTTTGAAAAATAGTGGCTTCTCACGTAAGATTTAACACTACGATATGCGCAAATAGCACAACGCCCTTTGTAGATATATGGTAGATAAAAACAATAAAAGAATAACAGCCAGTTACAACACCATTATAAAAGCTACAAAGTTGTAACAGTCTTTCGAAAAAAAGAAGTTATTCTCATAAAATTTAACAATAAAATATAAATGAATAGAACAACAATTTTTAAAGTTATATGGAATATCAAAAATGTAAAGGCAATACATAAAAATTACATTAAGAATAAAAAAAAAATAACAGCCTACAACAACATATTAAGAAAATATGTGTCTCTGGGTAAGAGAATAAAAAAAAGTAATAACCTCTACTCCCGATCAAGATAGACGGCTAAACAAAAAATCTGACTTAATTTCCAAATAAAGAACAAAAAATAAATCCATGTTGCACTACATACAACCATGTCATGAACGAGAAGACTAAGTAAAATTCCATAAATTAAACTAAAAAAAAATATTTAAAATCCCAGCATTCAAAAGCGAAGAAAGAAATTAAATAAAAAAAAGAATAAATAAATAAGTAAGTAAATAAAATAGGTAAAAAGAAGATCACAGCAAGACTTAAACTAAAACATTGCGCTAAACAAATGAATTGTGAAGAAGCGTTTGCATAGCTCCTCTAACTGCAACATGTTTGCCGTAATATATATATATATATATATATATATATATATATATATATATATAGGAAGCTCAATAAATATTGACATTTTGACAATCCATGCAAAAAATCAATCACCATATATTCTTCTCATTCCGATATCAAATCTCGCAATATCACAGGCAGTTAAGCATATATATATATATATATATATATATATATATATATATATATATATATATATATATATATATATGATAATGGTTCACGAATTCATTTGTCTATACGAGAAATCCGGCTGCAAGATAGGTCCTATGAATTTTCCATATCTGTTGTCTATGTTAGTGTTTACATTTGAATATACACGAGAGAAATTGCAATAAAACTTCCTTTCAACTTATATAATCAGTTAGAAATATAAAGATTAATTGATATTTTCTTATTTAAGTTTATATTTTTGAATATTAATATATAGTCGACCACGCAGTTTGAACTCATTATATAGGCAAAACAGGTATCAAGGATAAATGTTTTTGAAAGCAAATCATTATATAAAAATAATCACACGCACACACACGCACCCCATATATATATATATATATATATATATATATATATATATATATATATATATATATATATATATATATATATATATATATATATATATAGCATAAATAGTTTTTCAACCTTTTAATGGAAAACATGTATTAGATTATTCGAAACGGATAAGTAAAAGCATTTAAAGTCTTCTGTCCTTCATAAACGTTGGGTTTAAACCAGTGGGAATCATTTTTAGAAAAAAATACTTTTCTTTAAATTCTTTTGCACAGGCGAATTCCAGTAGGAATTGCTTGTTTCTCAGAATCGACTTTATTTAAGACGAAAATATAAAGTGTTACGCCGATCGAAAGATAACGTTAAAAAAAATTCCCCCAAAAGGCTTCCTCTGAGTCTCTAAAAATAAAAGAGAGATTATAAAAGTGAAAAATAAATCAATGTTTATCACTGGTTTGTGTGCCTAAATATTCATGGCCAGATACAAGCTTTTCGGATTATGCTTAAAATATCATTTTAAGAAAGAGACAATGCGAATAGTAAAAGAGGAATATAAAAGAGAATGTAAGAATGAAAGAAAGCATGAAAGAAATTAAGAAAAAAATGAGGGAAATAAATAATGAGAGAGAGGTAGAGAGAGGGAGGGCGAGAGACGGATATACGGCCAGACCGAGTGAGCCGTTTATATTGAAGACATACGTGCTTCCAACTTAGATAAAGACGGCTTTGTTTACACTACTTCACGTCATTTGAGAAGATTAGAAACGGAAATACAATACAAAAGTGAACAGAAGGCAAAAACTTGAGAACTAAAACTGCGTAGTTTTCGAGCTAATGAGTACCATAATGTTATACTGCGATATACTGGTTTAAAAGAAACGGACTTTAAAATTGCATCATTTCTCATAAAACAAATCAATGTAGGTAAGGTCAGATAAGGCCTGTTACTCGTAACATGGAACCCAGTACAGGTTGTCACATGAGGGTGGCATGACATCCCACAAGACGAAAAACAAAACCGGTCAAATGGTAGATCAGATTCTTACAAGAGGCAACGGCTAACACACACGCAAATACACACGCACAAACACTCACATTTATATACATATACGTAATCAGGCAACCCCCCTATATATATATATATATATATATATATATATATATATATAGAGAGAGAGAGAGAGAGAGAGAGAGATACAGTGTATATTTATTTAATTTTCTTTGTGTTCTAATAATTTTCTTCTTTTCTGAATGTTCGAGCGCGTTCGTATGTCTTTTTAGGCATTATCAAGAATATTAGAAGTATAGCCAAATGCTTAATGAAATTTGTATAAAAGTCAGATTGATGCCAAGATGCTCAAAATCCTAATGAAGAAACTCATAAGAGCACAAGAAAAAATAAGTAAATAAAAATTACAATAGTACATAGTCATTTTAAACACACACGTACATACATATATATATACACACACAAACACTCTCACACACTTATATATATATATATATATATATATATATATATATATATATGTATATATATATATATATATATATATAGAGAGAGAGAGAGACAAAGATAGATAGATAGATAGATAGATAGATAGATAGATAGATAGATAGATAGATAGATAGATAGATAGAACTTTCAGGCTAGGATGTGGTACACAACTTTAAATGGCAATCTTACAAGAATGTATGTCTCGATAAGATCACTGGGTTTGTTTGGACTAACGGGAGGATTTGAGTTGAGTGTCAGAAAGTTCATCCAGACTTGTAAAGCCTTGCCTCAAATCTTGATCTTTGTTAGACAGGACCCACCTTGACCATGAGACACGTCTTCAGATCTCACAAGGATCAATTTGTCAAAAAAGTGACTTCTTGATGTTATCTTTCTTGGCGGGCGAACCTAGCATACGGTCCCTTTGGAAAGTGCCTGTAAATCATACTACAGGTTGACATAAGCCTTGTGAGTTAAATTGGGGCGATGGAACATTTTGGAAATAGTCGAAGGTAGAGTTACCATGAATTCACAATTCATTGTCACCAAGGTTTTGATCCTACTTGCTGTGTTCAAACTTCTAATCAAGCCAGATTAGGCGTTAATTCTAAGGTCTGCGCGACATGGTTAAAGTATAAATCATTACTGGGGTCTGTGCGTGCTGAACAATCACAAGTTTTCCTGAGAAGTCGTCTACAACATGGATCATTTAACCGCCCGAAAAGACGATTTGCCCTGAAAACAACTAACCAGCTATTATATTACAACATCAATACCATATATTTGGTTTGGGTAAAACTATATCCCTCTTAAATCTTGGTAATTTCAGTTGTTTATACATATCATGTTTAAATCCACTAATCCGTCACACACATAAATCAGATATACTTATCTCTTTGGTCTGTATGCATAAGACCATGTGTCCAACGTTTGCCGTTTAAGGCAGCCTATATTAAAAAAAGAAGAGCTGATTATATCGCCGTAGACTGTCAGGAAATTATGTGTGTATGCAATGTATATGTGTATGCCTGTTTTGGGCGTAAGTGACTAAGATGTTTTTGGCTATTTATTGTATTAGGATGTCTTTGCAACAAGCTGATACATGTTCAAATCCTCGCAGTATTTAGTACTGTTGAGGTTATCGCTATCTTTTTCTGTTGAGATTTACAAACTCTACGTTTCGTTCAACTGCGCAAATCAATCGATGAATTTGAATAATCTGATTTGTTTGGGATAATACTTTGAAAAAAAAAACGAATTCAATTTTTACCTACCCTAGTAAAACCAACTGTACTTTGTAACCCCTTACCTGTTCGCACTTCTCCCCCAAATATGGTTTCAATCGATCAATGTATGGCTATTTTAGAGGGTGTGACGGACGGGCCGACGGATGGATGACTAAAGTCACAGAATTTTATATGCAGATACAAAGGATACAAATATGCACATGCATAAAATTTCAATTAAATTTGAAAAAAGACAGTGGAATAAAACATTCCCATCTTCCTCAGTTCAAATAACTCCCACTCAAGTCTCAGCAAAATAATTCCCAAATTTGCAGCGAAGAAAAAAAAAAAAACAATGAACGATATCAGATACTCATGAGATCTTATCCAAATTTTTGGTAAATTATTCGGTAAGGGATTTCTTTTTATTTATTTATTTTTAGTTCTGTAAAGATATTTTAAGTTTGTCATTGATGTAAATGCTCAAGAGTACATGCAGAAAACAGGCGGTTTGAATGAATTTAAATGGGCATCATTTAAAAAAAATCACTGGGTGTTTGGCAAAGATTATCAGCTGAAATTTAAAGTACTTTGAAGTTATTTGTATTGCTTTGTATTCAAATTGAATATATTTCACAATAAATATAGTTATTAAATGGACGTGCTATTCGAAATGTGGGTCATCTTACCAAAAGCTAGGTTACAAATAACGAAATAGTTGAATGACAAAAGTAAAATAAAGGTTTGAGCAGAGTATTGCGAGACAGGGGGATTCTTTTGGTAACAAAGAAAAGAATACTTAGATCTTACGTGACATCTGTCATTCTTTACAGCAGCGAATGTTGGACGAATTTCTCCACAATGAAGAAGAGACTCGAAGCGACGGTGATGTGGTTCTACAGAAGGATGCTAAGGATATCATGGACCGAGCGTGTGAACAACGATGAGGTCTTATAGAGGATACAAACAAAGCTTATAATTAACACCAGGAAGAGGTAGTTGAAGTTTGTGGGACACATTATAAGGAAGGAAGGAATGGAGAATCTGATACTCACGAGGCGATAAGAGGGAAAGAAAAAGAGAAAACAAGGTGTGACATTCCTAATGGGCTTGAACAAATGAATGACAGAGCATGTGTGTGTATATATATATATATATATATATATATATATATATACAGAAAAGACAGACACATATATATATATATATATATATATATATATATATATATATATATATAACAATCTGTATGTGTGTATGTATGTTTCAGGCATCAATACGATAGTCAAGATCTGAAACTGACACTCACCATGTAATGTTGATTTACACTATCTATATATTAATATCGAATTACTGCTTTTAAATGCAAACTCCACCTTTCTGATCAGAGGCTTCCTTCGAAGCTAAACTGGTATAGCATGTCAGGCTATATGACGGTTCGGTGTAAGATACAAGTTCATTTCCTGTCGAAGGACGCATATTTTCCATGACATTTCTCAGACATTCAAGGCGGTAAATATTGTTAATACTGTTTGTTATAAACAGACAATTTACTTAAATATTTTTGTCTATATAAATAACGTAAAACAAAAATATATAAAATAATTGTGGATTTCAAAAAATTATACCACTAGCAGCATGGTCCGCGTTGCCCGTGCTTTTTGATTCAAAAAATCGTACGACTCATACAGCAATCGCTATCACTTGACTTAAAATATTTTTACTATTCCTTGCCTTTAAAGAATGCCTTTGCCGTGCTGATGTTTGCTACATGCCTTGCTTCTGCCTATCTCAACTGCGAATTTTTTTCTAAGCTCTATACTAAATATTAAATCTGTTACGAAAAAGAACTAAACAAAATGAACACAAAACGATAAGCTTTTAAAAAAAGGATTCGTAACTGGAAAAACCGAATGAAAAAAAGAATCTAACAACAAATACTTTTTCACACAACCCAGTTCTGGAATCAAATCAACGTTGAGTTTAACAAGCGAATAGCCAATTGTAGTAAAGTGCCATGCAGATTTAATTTTTCCCACTTGTGACGAAACTATCGATTTTTTTGCATACTAGCATGCTAGTTAACATTTTGGTTGGCTTGGCTAATAGAAACTATTCGTGGCAGCCAGCTATCCACACTGACCAGTAAATCATGAAAAATTGAAACATGAAAATATCGATTATTTCCACTATCGATGGGAGTTGGTGCAAATTAGTCTTACATCCTGCTAACTTGGAACATGTGCATGTAAATTTTGGTGCAAATCCGTCGAAAATTGCGACCGTGCATTCGTTACACACACACACACACACACACACACACACACACACACACACACACACACACACACACACACACATCCTGCCTTTTAGGATAGATTCTAAATTGTTCACAATACAATTATAAAATTCAGATTTTGCATTAAAAAAAGCAACACATTATTTATAAATTTTCTTTCAATTAATATGCTTCTCCTTTAAAATGCGTTTAAAATCTAAAGTTATATAATGCAAGTAACGCAAATTTCTATTCCATAGACACATTCACCAATTATTTGGAACACGACGAATTCACTTCTTGCTCACCTAGTTCCGCTGTTTCCCATTTCAAGTGTAGCATTGTATAAAAACTATTTAAGTTGCCATTTATGGTTGACGCGTTTCTTAATTCCCGATTATCAATTCAAGGACATTTGGAAAATACATACATATGATATATAGGCAACTACGTCAATTGTTATAGCTTCGACTAATGTAGCTAAACAGAAAGACACTGAGCATACCATCAACTGGCCATGAGTAACGAGGAAATTTATGTAATATGTAAACAATATGGTTAATATGATTAGAATCAGAAAGGCAGAATTGAAATTTTCAGGAAACATGATAAGGAAAAAAATGCTTGAGGGCATATTGAAGGAAAACGGAAAACAAGAAATCAGCGAGTAACCTATGTAAAGAGCTTGTGTAAAAATATGACCGAATAGGATGCCCGCTGAAAAGATATTTATACTAAGAATTACGAAGGAGAGAAAAATGTGGAGTGCCATGATCGTCAACTTACTCAAATGTTACGGCTCATAGAAGAATAAGAACTATGCTATGATACATTGGTGACTCAAAGTGAATAGAATTAGTACAGGCATCTAATTAGGACAACAAGCTGCTCTCATTAGATTTTATCATGAACTAAGATTAGTGCAGACATCTAATTAGGACAACACGTTGCTCTCATTTTCTCATGAACTAAACAATATACGTGTTTCTTTGCTTTATACGGTGTATATTGATTGATTTGTTTGTTGAACTGCATAGCAACTCCTTATGAGTCATTTAATGTCGAAATTTAAATTTGGGGAGATCTTTGGAGTAATAAAAATATGATGTTATTTTGCTTTCACAATGGAACACATGGTAGATGATACTACGTACATGTTTGTTAGACATTACTAGAGGCGGCGATATGTGTGTTTTTATGTTGTAATTTTCTGAAGTTATATTTTGGAAAAATGTTGAATTTTTATGAAATGTTAATTATGAAAGGGATTAATAAAATAGTTTTTTTCAGGGTTTCCTCGTTAGTAGATTTTGTTTAGCGGTATATGAATCTATATGCATTATTCCGAAATCTAAATCTTTTGAAAAAAATATTATGAGTTCAGCTTAATAAATTTTGAATTCAGTCGTATACCATCAACTACAGAAAAATGCATTGTTAGTCATTTTCTATAAAATATATTATTGGTAATTCTACAATAAATATGTATTATTTGTCATTTTTTATTTTTATTTTGAAGTTCAGTATTTACTTATAGCTGGGACCCTAAAAGGTACTACTACCCATGGTTAGTGCGGACCTGGGGGCAACAGTAATTAAGAGTTGGTTCCACGCACCTCAAACTTTTTTATTATCCGAGCAGAGGCCTTTATAGTCATAATCAGGACTATGTAGTGCGTATAATATATGTTCCAAATATGAACAAAAAATAAGCGATTAAATGAATTTTTTATTTTTTTATTCCCAGAGGTATAAAGATTTTAGAAATTTAACCAATAGAAATTTTTTTTTTTTTTTTAAAGTAAAGAAATAAATTATGTCCGGTTATTTTATAAACAGTATAACGTTTCTTTAAAAAGACTTTATCTTCGTTTTTCATTCGTTTGAATAAAGACATAGCACATATGGTATTTTCTTCCATGGAAAATTTAATTTTAAAGATGTTTTAAAGTTTTGATTTTTTTTTTATTCCAATAGAAAATACGTTTAATTTTTACTCGGGTCATTCTTCGACCAACTAATTTGCGAATTATTAAAAATATAGAAAAATAGACAAAATTCACGTTTCTTTGTTCCTTTTTTAAAAACATTTCACCCCAAGCAAGGCAATAAAGCAAGGGTTTACTGAGTGTGGTATAATATGAGGAAAGAAAATAATAAAAAAAAGGAAAAAAGATAGAAAAAAAAAGATATAGAAAATAACGACTGATATTGCATTTAAAGTTTTAAAGATCAAATTTGACTGGAAAGCAAGAAAGCGGAAGACATTTCCATACGTGAGAAGTAAGCAATAAAAATATCAACATGGGATATACGGTTAAATCTTCCCATTTCAACTGGAATATGATGAAAGCTAGCTGCCTATCTTCGTTTATCTGCGTACTAAAAAAATTGCCATGAATATTGTAATGAAAACAGGACAAGAGAGTCTGTCTAGTAATCGTTTATTCAATTAAGAATGCTGCTACTAGTCTACCTGACAAACGGAAATGTATAGTTTTTATAGTTGGATTATCAAGGGGAGATAATCCATATTCACATTCTCCCCACCAAATTTCTCATTGATAGGAAAAAAAAGTCCTTTAAATGAAAGGCTCCCTGCGACAGAGCAGTCCTTGATTCGTGGTCGGAGTACTCGAACAGGAGGCTCTTTTGAGCCTGTCTGTGGACTCTGACCGGAACGGGCTCCTCTGAGAAGGAAATTTCGGGCAAAATATTTTAGAGAAACGGAAATGTATAGCTTTTATAGTTGGATTATCAAGGGGGAGATAATCTATATTCACAACAAATATAATTATAGGAAAGGCACAGAGAGCTTCTCTCTGCCTTTTTCTTTTCCGTTACGGTGAAGGAAATATTTCTGGTGCCGTCATGGCAGTTGAGGAACAATAACATTGCAGATTCTTTTTATTTTATCACCGTTTTAGGGGAAGAAAATCAGTTCTGGTGGGGGCGGGCAATATTCTATGCATGGAGGCATGGCAGTGCTGCGCAAGATAAATTGTGACGAGAAAAAGTGTCTAGCACGATACACTGAATTATCTTTCCTGTCACCCAACCTAGAAGTTGATTTTTATCGTTACATAGAAATGGCAAATTTAAACCAGAATATAACGAATTTTTACCGAAATAATGAGTCAGAAGAAATGTTCAGCCTCTATCTATAAGTCTTCCAACTGAGCGTTTGCGGTTTGTATTATTTTGTACAAAGTTATAGAAATCAATGAAAATATGTGTCTCAACAGTTAATTCGATAGGAAATTATCAAGCAATTGTACGAAGCTATTTTACTTGCAATTGTAGAATTGCCATGCCACGTGCACAATATATAATTGCTGTCGAGCAGGCATATGGAAGCACATAAGTACGCAGAGTTCGATACCATCTTCCTCAAAATTTACAGTAATTTGAAACTTCAGATTTTGAATCTTACGAGGCTTTGCACGATTAGCAATATGTCATAAAACTTTAAGTAAAAAATCTGAAGGCGAAGACTTGAGGAACGTGACGGTTCCTCAAGTGAACCGCGGTGTTCGATACAATTTCTTGAAATGCTTTCATTATGTTATTGACGTAAAAAAAACCCAGAATTGACGAAAAAATTAATAGTATACGAGATAAATATTCACAACCGAAAATTTGAATGCTGCTTCTCATTCACCTTTATAGTGAGGTAAATAATTCCCCAATCAGACTCAGGAAATAATTCTAATTAAAAAAAAAAAAAAAACGTAAAATATATTAACATATTTCCCTAAACTGAAAACATCAATCTATAAACCTAAAGTCTTTGCAAGTTTAATGAACTATTTCAAAATATCGAAACAAATATGTGAACGTTAGAGATCTGATTTTAGCCTATGGTATTTCAAGAAATCAAGATACTTTCCCTCTATTCAAGTTAAAATATTGAGATGCTGAGAGAAAAATTATACTCAATAAAGAACGAATCCAAAGCATAGTTTCTCGAAATCTTTAAGTTATATTCATATTCATATAATTTTACTCTGTTTATATATATATATATATATATATATATATAGCAAAAAAATGGAGTTTTTGTTGAAAGACAATTTCGTCTGACGACACCTGATCGAACGACCAGTAGGAAGAAAATGAATCTCTTTATATTTGTTTTCTAAAGAGCCAGTCACATCTGCATGAAGTGTACTTAATTGGTCACCAGGTTACCTATGGGTATTTACCTGGTCACTTCAATTGAGACAGGCATTGATCTATTCATGTAATAAATGATACTTAGTGTTTTTTTCCGATGATATCGTGTCAATTCTTTGGTCACGTCATACATAACTAGCAAGGGGAAAACAACTTGGTCTAATATATAACAAGGACACAGACAACTGGGTCACCTGTCAAAGTTGCTATCTATCTATCTATCTATCTATCTATCTATCTATCTATCTATCTATCTATCTATCTATTTATACATACTCTCTACATCTCTCTCTCTCTAAATATACACATACGCGCACACACATATGTATATATGTTTAGATATATAGATAGAATTTTATTAATGGGACATTAATAAGGTTAATATGATAAAATATTTCGGATGACTGAAAGAAAAAAAAATCTTAAAATTGCTTTGTTTAAGTTAGGATACGAAACTGAGCAATATGTATATTTTGAGATTCCGGAAAAGTGTCTGTTTAAAAGCACGATTCGGGCTTCTCTCGGCTGCCAAGCGTTCCGTAGCCGAGAAGTAAATGCCCGTCAGATATAATAAGGGTTTTACCGAGGGCAACGCAAGTTCGAATTCTGCTGGAGAGGACACATTTTTCTAATAGGATTCTCAAATATTCAGGCCGGTAGATAAAAATAAAAAATATACAGTTTAATATATAAACAGAGCGCTTACATATGGGTATCTATTAAAAATAACGCTTAAGTAATAATACTACCCTGAAATCGACCAATTCCATTATAATTTAAAAAGTGATATCGCTGTTTCATCACTCAGATCTACAGAATGGTTTTGCTTCTATCATTCTATTTTTCGTCACTTTATATTTAAGTATAAACTCACTGTTCCACGTTGAATGCTATATTTAAATATAGAGAGGCAGAAGACATAAGAATAAAACCTAAAATGTCTGAAGATATGAGATATGAAACCACTGTCGCTAGTTAAGTTTGTTTCTTTAGGAATGTATATTATATATATATATATATATATATATATATATATATATATATATATATATATATATGTGTGTGTGTGTGTGTGTGTGTGTGTGTGTGTGTACGTATATATATGAAAAATTTCTCAGAGCTAACCTGTAGAAAAAGACAATATGTATAGAGGTAAAAGACAATAGGAAAACTGTATTATTAGCCGATGCATTTCGTCTAATGTGGACTTTTTCAAGGAAAAATAATATAATAAATTAACTTAATTTTAAAAAATCACTTCGTCTTTGCATTGAGAATTCCATAATTGACGAAACGCGTCAGTTAATAATACAGTTTCCCAATTGTCTTTTGCCTTTATTAATAATTTCCTTGGTGTGCTATAACCTTACACTACCTTTCAGGTAAACGTGTCTATTGACATTATCAAAGAACATTTCCAATGTTGATTCAAGGAAATCATTTTTCTGAAACTTCTGGTTAGAGAAAGATTGTTATATCAAGTGAAACTCAGAAAGTAAAAGACCTGGAGAATATACTACATGTCTAAGAACTCCTAAACACAGCTCTATGATTGTTTACTGTGACACATTTGCACTATATATATATATATATATATATATATATATATATATATATATATATATATATATATATATATATATATTATATGACGATTGGATGACGATTTGGTTGGGTAGTGATCTATATGGTTAGTACAACTAGTGCCTTAGATGGTTAGCATAACTAATAGATAGATAGATAGATAGATAGATAGATAGATAGATAGATAGATAGTACAGGTAATCGATCCGTTGGTATATAATCCAGGTGGATACTAGTAATATTAATTATTAAAGTCTTCCACAGATACCACGATGTATTTATTATAACACAGCATATGTATTTTTACAGTAAAAAACTAAAAGTTACCTAAATATACAGTATAATCTAGTTGTTTTTACTGCAATATATATATCTATATATCTATATATATATATATATATATATATATATATATATATATATATATATATATATATAATGAGAAGCAACGTATACTTTCTTAATATGTATATATGAAAAGTTGCAAATTAAAAAATAATAATGTACTTTTATGAAAGTATTTATTTATCTGCATATATATTTGATATTTCAGATTGGCCTCAATCTTTCTTCAGAAATAACTGTGTACAAGTCAACAATCTGAAAATATGAAATATATATACAAATAAATGCTTTCATAAAAGTACATTATATTTTTTTTAATTTGCAACGTTTTCTAAATATATATATATAAATATATATATATATAGTTTTTAACTTTAGAAGAAATTTGACTTTATTAGAATCCAATTATGCAGACATTGAATCTTCGTATGAGTCTTTACTCCCTTTGTCTTCGTATTGTAATTACTTTTGTAAGCGATCGACAATGCAGCTCTTCTGTTGTATAACCATATTGATTGATATCCACTCTGTTTCCGAGACGTGATAACAAGTCAATGTTTGATTGTCTTATTCGCTATATCGCTCTTTCTATCTTTCTTTCTCTAAGTTGCACGAACATATTTATTTATACTCATTTCGTAGAGCTTCCTGACGATTCCAACTAATGACCTGTTATAGTTAATTATAAACCCTGATTAGTAATAATTATCTAATTGCAATATTAAGTAAGACGCTTCGTCATCAATTAGTAAGATTTCTGAAACCTCATAACGACATTTTCCATATTTAGCCCCGAGATTTTAGTAAATGTTTGCACTTAAGGTGATGAGCTAAACGGGTTTGATAAGTCAACGATGCTAAAGATTCATGTGTGCATTCCTGTTAGCGACTTTTGCTTGTAAATATTACAAGTGTAACGAGAGGAAGGCTAGAGAAGAAAGATTTAATCTCCCATTTACGTTTCTTCCGGTATGAGCATTGTTATATTCATGATATCACAACTCCGATATTTTACGGGTGTGACGAAATAGGTGAATGGAAAAAGAATGACAAACATGCATTGTTCTAAGAGATACTTTTTATATAATACGACATACACAAAATCTGATATATACACATATGCATGTCTCCCAATCAGATTATTTTACTATAAATATGTATTGTTGGCCATATTAGTACAAATATGTATTGCTGGTCATTTTACTATAATATTTAATGTTGGTTATTCTACTATGAGTATGTATTGTTGGTCATTTTTTATATAGAATTATATCGCTGGTATTTTTATATGAAAATATATTCTTTATACTTGTATAGTGATTTCTTTTTGTTTTGGGTTTCACTAATTACGTCTAAGTGGGACCCTAACAGTTGCAACCATTCTGGGTCAGGGTGGACCTGGGAACAACTACAAATATGATTTGATTCCACGCTAGTCAAAACCCTCAATCTTCCGAACAGAGTCTTTGATACCAGATGTCATACTCAAGAGTAGAACGTAAAACAACAAGCTCCCCACCCTCGTTTCAAGACGTGAAAGACTCGGTTATTTTTTCCTGAAATAGATGTCGAAATTTTGCATATCATTCAGGAATCCAATTTACCGTCTAGCATAGATAGCCTTCCTCTTTCCTCTTGCGTTAGCATAACCGAAGAAAATCATTGAACGTTTATAAATGTAATTTCTCGGAAATCAGGCACTAAGTTCTCACAGATAAAAAAAAATATTTATTTGAATACTCACTAGGTGCCCTGTGTGGCCTTTTTGTAAAACTAATCTACGTTTAATAAATAAATGAATAAAAACAATTTATTAAGAATATGAACAAAAGAATGTATAGTTTAATTAAATGTAGATAACATAATAATAGATTCTTTCATAAATACAATGTAACGTCTAACTCATTCAATGTATTAATATTTGTGCATATCATGTAACTCAACATTCAATCTTTGTGTAGATTATTGAATTGTGAAAAGGTTTACTCTTACAAGTTTTCGTAATTAACCCAGAGATATTTCATACCTTTCCCAAGGATATTTGTACCTAATATACATAACGAATCCAACGGGAATTGTAACTCGGCTCTTCATTTAACTTAACCATTATCCATTACACAAGCCAAACATGCATGCATCGCCTATCTAAGAATTGGCCAGCCACGAAGTTGCTTAAAATTGGTAATCCATCGTGGTGGTGTTTCAACGTGATGTGTCCGTAAGCTTTTGAAGTCGTTAAGACTAATCTTACTTATTATAAAACGCAGATTGTGTGTGTGTCTGTACGTTTATATATTGGATCGGATTTCCTACATTTTTCAACCGATTTCAACAAAACTTCACAAGACTACGTAAATTTATATTGCAGTAGTTCTGAAAGCGCCAAAAATTGGAAAAACACAATTGTTTTTGCACGAAATCAATTTGAAAACACAATAAAACACGATTCTGTCGTCAGAATGAAAGGGGGATAACTCATATCGAGTTATACTTATTATAAAACCCAGGTTGTGTGTGTGTGTGTGTGTGTGTGTGTGTGTGTGTGTGTGTGTGTGTGTGTGTGTGTGTGTGTGTTCGTTTATATACGGGGTCGGATTTCCTACATTTTTCAACCGATTTCAACAAAACTTCACTTTTTTTTTTGGCAGGTAGTATTTCTTATTGTCTTGCACACTTTTGTCTTTATTTTTACATTCAGAATGCTTTAAAAATTCCATTTACAAGACAACTGTTTATAATAAAATTCTATTCAATCGATAGACTCATAACGATTGAAAACAATGTTTTTGTTTGAGTTTGGGTTTGACCAATTCGTAAAAAAAAAAAAAATAATAATTAAGACATGCGTGTCCGTCAACCTTAAACAATAATCCGTGTCAATTTTATTTTTCAGTCTTTATGATGGTCGATACTTGATCTATCTCTTACTGTTACATCCCCGGGCAACGCCGGGCTCTACTGTTAGTATTAGATAAATTCGATATTTTGTCTTAACGATGAGTTCTTGCCGCTCATTTCATAAATTTGATAGGGCTTGTCTAATCACGTTTTGCTGTCAAGTGTTCCATCCCAGTAAAAGGTGGCCTTACTGCAATATTACGTTTAAACACCGGTTCTCCTCTGACCATCGAAGTTAAACAACGTCGAGCCTGATCAGTATCTAGGTGGGTGACCGTTTCATTGATTTAAACTTGGATGTTTGGGTTGTGCAATGGATGCCGGCTCAGAATTAGATATCGCAGAGTTCTGTCAGTTTTGTTATATTTACTTACGCGCAAATCCTTTTGGGAAATGTATGAATCCATCTCATTTCTTCCAGCACTGTGTTAATTAATAGAACATGCAGCAATAAAAATTATTTCTGTTCACCCCCCAAAAAAAAATTCTACAGCCTAAAAATACTTTCTGATTTTAAATAACCTGCAAAAGATTGAAAGGCCGTAAGAATCAAATCGATCAAAGCTTGTATAAGCTAATAAAAAATAATCTAGTTCACCAGCGGCGAAAGGTACTGGATTTACCGGAGCATGTAAATAACATATTAACCTAAAACATTACGTTAGATTCTTATATACCAAGTCAGATCGAGACATTCATATCGTTCTAAAAATTTCTAAATTATCAGGCAAAAAAAAAAGTGCTTTCTCATATGAATAATAAAAGAAAATGGATTCAGGGAAATAAAGCCGTAAGATGGTGTTACACAATTTCAAACAAAGAACTATATAACAAGAACCACAACACTTCCGGACATCCAAGAGCAGCAACGACTCAAATGTATAGCACGTATAACTAGAAGAGTAAATGTTTATACAATCAAGATGTTACATTCCACACTACTTCAAAAAAAAGTAGAAAAATCAGTACAAAAAACAACATAATACTTACTGGGCGTTGGGCACCTCGAGGTGGTGTAATGGTCAGCAAGCTTGTCTCGCTAGAACAATTACGACTGAGTAGTGATTCTTACTGGGTGCCCTCCTTAATTTCGGCCTTGTGCCACATCTAAGCTATGCCTGGAAAATCACTATTGGGGACCCCGAGGCGGTGTAATGGTTAGCAAGCATGTCTCGCTAACACAGTTTCGAATAAGTAGTGAGTTCGATACTCACTGGGTGCCCCAAACGTTCGGTCTTGTGCCACATTTAAGCTACGCTTGAAAAATCGCTACTTACTGGGCGCCAGAAACCTATTTTCATGAAAGTTTCTTTACTACAATGATTATAAAAAATGTCAGCTGAAAGTAAATGTGGCTGCTTGATTAAGGAATACCAACAATTTCTATATAAGTTGCCTTATATGGAAATATTTGTCTAATATCTTCACCCCCATATCAGTCAAAGACGCCTAAAAATGTCCGGGGGATATTTGGCCGAAATTATATTTATATAATAAGTCCTATAAGAATCAAGTTGATAACACTAGTCCAAATGAATGGAGGAAGGGAAAGTACAGAATTTATCTGCTGACTGATATTATTTGGCAGTCTCAATAATTAATGAAAATATGTAATTTCTCAAAACTACATCTACTGCCCCTCACAGTAAAAAACTTTACAATTAAGATTTTAATTTACTTGTTGTTGTTGGTGGTGTTGTTGTTGTTGGTGTTGTTGTTGTTGGTGTTGTTGTTGTTGGTGTTGTTGTTGTTCTTCTTCTTTTTCTTCTTCTTCTTCTTCTTATTATTATTATCATTATTATTATAACCCCGAACGAGACAATGAGTCCACTAAGAGACAAGGGTTTGAATGAATACGAGAAAGAAATACTTTATTACAGAGAGGAGACAATAAAAGAAGATGAATCAAGAAGACAGTATATAACGATTGACATTGCATATAAACATTTGAAATTCATAGTTGGCTGAAAAGGAAGAAGCCGTGAGAAATGTCTACAAGCGAGAATTACAAGAAAAGAAATTATTAGCAAAGAAATTACAAATGCATCTAGCAAATTCAATTGGCCAAATGATGAGAATTTTTGCCAATATAGCACTATGGTCAATTCTCAAAGTTTAGGCAACATATGATCATCAGAATCATTACCATGAAAGTATTTATAGAAAAGGAAAAGGGAAGATATATCACGGTGGTGTGAAAGTGACTGAAGCCGGGATGTTATTATTGGTTTGGTTTGGTTTGGTTTGTTTTGCGGGATATCAACGCCAATGAGTTATTTAATGCCGACAAGATTTCATTGCTGGTAATATATATATATTTAAATGTATAGCTGTAGTTCTTTTCAAAAATGTAGTGCTCGTAATAATGTATAGCTGGTAATCATTTTCTTCAAATATTTATTGCTGGTAATAATTTGTTTACAAAGTATTTCTCGCATTAAAAGTTATTTTTTACGCTTTCACAGCGTTTCGACCCTGTTTGGGGGTAAACTATTTACCCATAGCTGGGACCCCTACGGGTACTACCACCTCGAGTCGAGGTGGACAAGGGAACACCAGCAGTTAGAGGTGGTTCCACCCATCTAAAAAGCTTCTGATCAGAGGCCTTGTTATTGGACGTAGTTACCAAGGACGCGTCTTATCCAGGACGCGTCTTACCCAGGACGCGTCTTACCCAGGACGCGTCTTACCCAGGACGGATAAAATATCTTAATAAGTGATGTGAAATGTCACAAAGGAGCTATGTCAATGAAAATATATTTAAACAGATGACTTCTTAGGTTATATATTTCAATGTTGAATAATACATTTCTTTTAGATTGCGACAATGATTTCAGAATCGCTAATCAGAAAATGACAAAAATGCAAACATGAGTCTATTTGAAATCCAGTTGCATAACACTTTCTTTTATAAGCAAGTGAACACTGCACAGCAAAAAACCGATATACCTAAAAAGATTTTCATGGATGTAAGACATCGTGAGATAATTGATGTATATTATTTTGAATTTGTTACGAGTTCCATTATATACTTGGATGTTAACGAGGCAGCTTTCAGTTTCTGTCTGCTGTAATACAATTAATGAATCCGAACTCGTGGAACCCAGTCAAATACGAAGGTCAGAATACCACACGCAGTTGACAGGAAATCAAAAGAAGAATTTGAAATACATATGCGAAATGGTTTTTATATTCATTTCACTAAGCTAATCATACTTTTCGGCCCAAAGATCGTGAAATTCTAGAAGACAAAAAGAAGTAAAAACGAAATTGGTTAAAATATGTAAAACGACAGACTCACACACCTGAAGACAAAAGGAGATAAAAACAAAGTAAATACTTTGAATGAAAAATTCATTAAATTGCATCATGAGAAAGAAATGGAGGATTATCGTTGTAATGAGTTATATATATATATATATATATATATATATATATATATATATATATATATATATATATATATATATATATTATTATTTATTATTATTATTATTATCATTATTATTAAATGGACAAGATCCGACAATTACTTTAATGTATTTTTGTTTATACTTTATTTTTATAAGGTACAAATATTTAAGTAATTTATCCTTTTAGCATAAACAGTATAATTAACAGTATTGCAGTTTACAACAGTAATTCGACCATTCTATTAAATATTTGCATCTGTAAAATAACGTACAAACAATACATATATATATATATATATATATATATATATATATATATATATATATATATATATATATAATATGGAACTAGTCGGGCATTTATTTTTAAATAATTTTAAATTTTTAAAAATTTGTTTATATGTTATTTTATAGATACAATATTTAAATAAATTATGTTTATAATGAACTATTATCAGGATAATTAACAATATTGTAGTATAATAAGAGTAATTCTGCCTTTCTATTAAATATTGGTATCTCTAAAAATAACGTATATATATATATATATATATATATATATATATATATATATATATATATATATATATATTTTGAGACTACTATTATTTGAGTAGATGCTGCGTTTATTTATTTATGAAACAGTACATTTACTTATTTTTGTCTACCGGCCTGAATATTCGAGAATTCGGAGTAAAATATGAAAGATTAAATGAAAATTTAAAATTCGTCACCAAATTTATAACCACCTCTGCTTTAGTAAAGTCACAGAATACTTTGATTTTTTTCTTCCATTTAATGATTGCATTTCTTTATGTATTTTTCCCACAAGAATAAGTGTTAACAATTTAAATTTAGGTCATTTTTAATATTCAAGCGTTTTTAACTTCTGTCTCGGCATGTATATGTTCTGTTTTCCTCTCCCCACTCACTACTTTAGTATTTCTTTTCCCTCCTTTTTTCTTCTCCCTCTACCTATCTACCTCGTAAAAGCCTTTCTCCTTATTTGCGTTTAATCCTGTTTTCCTTTCTTTTTTCTTTTTTCTTTTATCTCCGTCCTTTTTTAATTGAATCGTAAATTTTTATCTTTTAAATTTAAAAAAATAAAATAAAATATTACGATTCAATTTTTTATTTTTTCTTGAAGCGAAAATCTTTTTGCATCTCATGAAGTCACACATGACTACACGAGAGTCAATTGGAGAATTATGAATTATGGAAGCCTTTGATATATATATATATATATATATATATATATATATATATATATATATATATATATATTATAAATTAATTGATTTAAAATATGTTTTTTTTCGCTACACAGTTCTAACCATGTTTCAAAAATAGAAGCTAAAAGACCCGAATTTAATTTTGCAATTAAATTAAAAGCATTAATATTAATGCTCTGTAAATTTACATTGAGCACTATTTTGTAAAAATAAAAATATCTATAAGAACACCGGATTTTATATCTTACTGTTATAATAATATAATAATATTATATATATATATATATACAGAGAGAGAGAGAGAGAGAGAGAGAGAGGAAGGGAGGGACAGGTAAAATAATACGTGGTTAAGTAATCCAGCTACATTCTATTAATATAAAATATTAAAACTTATCCACAAGAGAGAGCTCAATATAATTTAAATAAATGTGAACTGTATTTGTATTGATAAGTATTGTAATACACACACAGAAACACACCCACATATATATATATATATTAAGAAATGGACAAGGTCCGACAATTTATTTATTAAAGACATATTTTTATAGATACAAGTATTTAAGCAAATGCTCTGTTTATGATAAACAGTTTAAATAACATTTACCGGCCTGAATGTCCGAGAAATTTTCATAGAAAATTTTCGTTCTTTGACAGGATTCGAACCTGCATCCTATACGGAACCGTCATATACGCTGACGTGCCTTTACCGCTTGAGCTACAAAAAGAACCAATCGGTAGACAAGGTCGAATTTACTGCTTATAAACTCCAACTTTCCATGAATCTCGTACATTCATAACTGCTCTGGCGTATCGAATGTAAACAAATGACGTCATATATTAAGAAATGGACAAGGTCCGACAATTTATTTATTAAAGACATATTTTTATGTTTAACGTTGTTATTTTATAGATACAAGTATTTAAGCAAATGCTCTGTTTATGACAAACAGTATTAAATAACATTTACCGGCCTGAATGTCCGAGAAATTTTCATAGAAAATTTTCGTTCTTTGACAGGATTCGAACCTGCATCCTATACGGAACCGTCATATACGCTGACGTGCCTTTACCGCTTGAGCTACAAAGAACCAATCGGTAGACAAGGTCGAATTTATTGGAAATTTGGAAATATTGAAAGTTGGAGTTTATAAGCAGTAAATTGACCTTGTCTACCGATTGGTTCTTTGTATCAAGCGGTAAAGGCACGTCAGCGTATAAGACGGTTCCGTATAGGATGCAGGTTCGAATTAAAAGAACGAAAATTTTCTATGAAAATTTCTCGGACGTTCAGCCGGTAATGTTATTTAATACTGTTTATATATTTGCTTAAATACTTGTATATAAAATAAAACGTTAAACATAAAAATATGTCTTTAATAAATATATATATATATATATGTATTGACCAAAGTTTCTATGTCTACTTCCTCAAGAAAACCGTTAGATCTGCTCTTCTTCCCAATTCAATTATGAATCGTTTATTCGTGGATTCCCATTTAACGTACTGTTCACTGTATGCGGAATGTTTTCACATAATGAAACGGCTGATATTACCATTGCCACTAACATTCAGCAGCTAAGGTAATTTCATCTGCGGGCAAGTGAATATAATATTAATTTTTAGCGACTAAATATTGGCAGGAGTTTGCTTTATAATTTCACTGACATACAGGATGGCTACATCCGAGAAGACGACAAAAACTAAGCGTTAGGTTCGATAATGAATTTCATGATCAACCTTTGAGCTTCAAACAGGCTGGCCAAGATTATAAATTTTTTGAAGAAAAGATAAAGAACAATCGAAACAACTTTAATCCTAACTCTACTTTTATCAAATAGTCACATGAAACGACTTATAGAAGAATGTTTTGAGCCTAAATAAAAGGAGAGGTAGAAATTTCCTGAATCGATATAAAATACCTGCTCATAAAAGGCATATTTACTCTTCCGTTTAAGTGAAAATTCATTGATTCTGATATGGGGGTTTATTCAACGTGGTGTAATGGTTAACAATCTTGTCATACTATATCAATGAGTAGGAAGTTTGAGACTCACAGATTCCTCCATACTTTAGCACTGAGTCATGCAGAAGTTACGTTTAGTAAATCACTAATATTCACATAATTTATTTGCACTTACAGTAATTCACTTATTTTTCTTTGCATTCAGAAACAAATTACGACTGATATAACGATTTACTAAATGAGAAAAAATTTTTTTTTTTATATATATATATATATATATATATATATATATATGTTTATTAAATTGCTTGTGCTAAAAGTTATATAAGTAATAGATTGAAAATCATGTTATTTCAAATAAAAGCTAAGGTACTCTAGTAATTCACTCGAACTTTTTTAATATTATTTTTATTTAGATTTTTTTTTAAATCAATGACGAAGGAAAGCGATCTCAAAAAAAATAAAACTGGCCAAAGCGAATTCGGTACTTCGGCTGATAAACATTTTTATCGATTTAGCGAAATTTTGCATTAATATTCATTGAACAGAATTAATTTTTAGCGGCATGTAATAATGTCTCCACATTTCATGCCTTCCATCCTTGTAAATTTCCATTTTTTTCTTCCATCGTTTTATAAAAAAAAACCCAGCTCTTTTTATTTCTACCACAGGCCGGCTGTTTCTCTTATCCTGTGACTGATCCTCGCTTTAGGTCCATTAATTCTCAATCGTCTGATTGCTTTCGTTTTTATTTTCTTTAATGACTTTTCCCTCTTTAATTATTTTTCTTTTTTGTACTACAGTACTATCAATTTAATGTTATCATTCAATTTAATCTTTCTTTCTGCTATAGTATTATCATTTTATTATTATCACTGCATTTATTCTTTCTTCCTCCATTCTTTCTTTTTTTCTACTCTAGTACTATCTATTTAGTATCAATCTATCAATATACTATTAGTATTGAATTTATTCTTCCTTTTTACTATAATATTATCAATTTAATATTATCACTCTATGTGATTTATTTCTTTCTACTATAATATCAATTTACTATCATCGTTCAATTTATCCTTTATTTATTTATTTCTATCGTAGTACTATTAATTTACTATTAACAATTATTATCCATTTATTAATTTTCTATTATCACTAAATTTTTTTTCTTTCCTCCTGCATTTCTAGCACATTCTGCTTTTTTCTTCCTATCCATCAAGTACAATCGCACTACTTTCTTTCTTTTTCCATTTCTTTTATTCTTTTCCTTCTCTATTTCATTCGCTCATTATCTTCGTCAACCTTCTTTTCCTTTCTTTCTTTATTTATTTGTACCGTTCATCATCTTAAAGCTCATATGTTTTATTCATTGATACATTTCATTTTCTAATTTCATTGTTTTTTTTTTTTTTAAATCCAGACCCTTCTAGTCGTAGGCGATCATGCCTTTCCGCATAGGAATTTATTAATTATTAGTTTTTTTTTTACTTCGTTAGAAATACAGTTTGGTTGTTTCCTGTTGTCTTCTCCACGTTTTATTAGTCCGACTTGGTCTTCTCAGTGGCTGGCTGCCACCCAAGGCTAAAGAAACCAATTTCAGCAGTTATTTAGCATTAAACCCATAACCCGGTTTGTGCTATTTCTATAATCAACTTCATTGATTCAATCAACTTTAACTTCTCTTTATTCTAAAACAACACTCATTCTTTCCTGCCACATTACAAACCTTGGATAGGGCACCTCGAGGCAGTGCAATGTTTAGCAAGCTTTTCTCGATAAAACGATTACGACTTAGTAGTGAGTTCGATCCTCCCTAGGTGCTCCTAATTTCGACCTTGTGCCACGTCTAAGCTACGCTTAGAATATCACTACAAGTCTTGAATATTTCCTGCCTTACGAGTCTGCCATTTCATACTTTCCTCCAATTTTACGTACTTCTGAAACTATAATTCTTCTCACTTTCCAGTCATTTTTTCCCATTCTCCATTTAATAAATTCCAGTGTTATGCCTTTCTCTTTTTAAGATATCCTGTTCTTTCTTTCTCAATTTGGTTTCAGCCGTTTTTTTTTTTTTTAATTTGAACTATTCGCCTTTTATTTCCTCTCTTTCCTCTTTATATTTAATCTTTCTTTATTTTTCCTTTTCTTTGCCTCCAAAACGTACAAATCATTCTCACTTCGGTTTAATTATCTCTCTTTTGTCTTCTCCCTCTCTTTGTGACATGTCCTCTTTTTCAATATTCATTCTCTTCTGTGACTCCATCTTTTTTTTCGTCTACACTCACGATCTAATGCCCTACAGCTAGATTTTACTCTGATTATATTTTATATCATTACATACCTTGATGTTTTATTCACCTGATGTATTCTCATTGAATTCACAACATTCATCATTATTCTCTTTCATTTCGTAAATTTGTTCTTATATTCCTTACATATTCTTTCCCCCTTCATCTTTTCTCTCTTTATTTTATAACATTATTCTAATTTCTAATATTCCAATTTTACATTTTTTCAATTTCTCCACCCATTCTATCCTTTCTCTGAATTCATTCTTTATTCAGACCCATTTTCCCTTCAATCACTTCTCATTGCCTTTTTTTTTTAAATCTCCTTTCTATTCCTCACATTATTCTTTCTCCTCCCATTGCCGTTTTTCTCTTGTTTCTTCTCCAATATTTCTTCCATATTTTTCGTATACCTTCTTTATTCTTTTCTTCCTCCATTCCTTCACTCATTATCTTCATCAATCTTCTTTTCCGTTCATGAAACTCTTTTCTTTCATACATTTTTTTCATATTATTCTCTTTCTTTTCGATTCTTCTCTACAATACCTATTTTTATTTTTTCATTTACCTTTCGTCATTCCTCACTTTTTTTTACCCGTACTCATATTTACAGTTGCATTTGTCTCTCCTTATTTTCTTCTATGTTTCCAAATCATATACATTTATCAGCACCTCTTTTTTGCCAGAATCTTCACATAATTTTTATTTCTCTGCCACAAATTTCTCTCTCTTTGTTAAAATGTGATGCATTATGACAACATTATAGCCAGAAATTCCATTTTGATTTAGAGGACAGGGAATTTCATAGTTGTTTCCTGTTGAATTAATTTTACTATAGCGTTTGTTTTTGTTTTTAAAACATTTTTCTTAATTCACCTTTTAAATTTCTTCCATATGCAGCTAGCATCAAACACATTTTTATGACACAGGAAGAGAATGTCGGAACAAACT
>CAHIKZ030004213.1:3550000-3575000 GCA_903632075.3 Acanthosepion pharaonis
TTACATAAATAGACATATGTCCAGAGTATTCAACCAATCTTACTTAATAGACATATGTTGCCTAAATATACACACACACACACACATATATATATATATATGTATGTATACATATATATATATATATATATATATATATATATATATATATACACACACACACACACACACACACACACACACACACACACACACACACACACACACACACACACACACACATATATATATATATATATATATGTATATAATTTCACTACTGCTATCACGACTTGGAGTTTCATGAACCACGCATTCACAAGGTATTGAATTGAGATTGACCTTTACGTAATTTGAATTTAAATAATGTATATGCCTATCGCAATGTTAGTGCTATCATATATTATACGCCGAATACAAGTATTTTTATATTGAAAAAAATATATTTAGCATTTAAAATAACCGGATTTTTATGTGTATGCAAGAAAAAATAAAATATTTTCGCGTTGTGAATATTCATTTTTTTAATTTTAGTAAAATTACTTACTCTTATATATATATATATATATATATATATATATATATATATATATATATATATATATATATATATATATCATTATTTCTAAATAAAATCAGTGAAAAGTAACCGACCACAACTAAAATTTTCAAACGTTTTTACCCAATCAACATGTACATCACTGATTGCTTGATAACAGAAAAAATATATTAATACTCCGTCATTTAATATGTCATTTAGTTATTTCTATGTAGAATAGTCCCATAGGAATTGTTAATTTCAAATTTGATTTCATATATATATATGCGTGTGTGTGTGTATATATATATATATATATATATATATATATATATATATATATATATATATATATATATATATATATATATATATAATGGATTATGTGTGTTAAAGTGTCTGTTGAGAATGAAGAAACCTAATAATTTGAGGTCAAGGTTGCTTATGGGTGAAATGTTTTTCGTTCCTTTTGCATTTGTAATACTGTTATTGCTCTGAGGTTTGCCCTACTTGATCTCAGGCATATATTTCTTTCGTCCAACGTCACAGTAAAGTTATATTTCGTCTCAACATCCCCTAGAGAAGGATGCTGTATCATGCTTTTTTTTCCAATAGCTTTCCTTCAGCAGTTATTAGTTTTTCAAATTTTAATCGTCACGTTCTTTGCAAACCTGCACATATTGCTAATTTTTTTTTACACATAATAGCATAGTTTACAATAATATCGAATTATTTCTTTATGGTTTTTTTTATTTTTGAAAGGCAATATAAAACACTAGTATCAATATTTTACGTAGCTGTATATCTTAATCATTGGTTTTGTAACTGACAACGGCCAGTTTTTATACATATATTTTATTTTGATTGTTTTAATTCGTGCTAGTTCTTGTAATAATCTCGGTTGAATATAAATTGTTTTTGTGCTTTCCCACAGTTATTTTTCTATTTTCTTTACTCATGTATTTTTTTTTCTTTTTGTATTCATCATGAACCTATCCAGAAATGACATTAGGATCATTGTACTTATCAAAGAAAAATCTAAATAAACATTTTGTACCCATTTTTTACATGTTTTTCAGATCAATTTCAGATGTTAGAATAGCGAAACGATTTCCTGAATACACGATTTTATCTTGGGATTTTGAAAATTACTCATGTTGATTAATTTTGGTTCACGTATTCTTGCCGAAGAGGTTTAATTTAATCTAATCTAAATTAAATTTAATCTGATCTAAATAAATTATTTCAATGTGACTAAACTAGTAGAATTATTAGTATTATTGAATACAGTATAACATGAGGTATGTATAGTAACCTTTTTTAGTTTTCTGTTATTTTGTGTTTCTTTAGTGGATTAAGCCACACGTTTGCAGTATAAAGCTGGACATGTTTTACGCAGATCTGAGTACAATTGATAATAAAAGTTGCTTAAAATCATCAGTTTTTTTCTTACGAAAAATCATAAAATCAACAAACCGAATTCCGTAGAGAAAATTCGGAAATTAATCGTGATGAATTCATGCTAATCTTTTATATAATAACAATATGATTAATATTCATAATTTCGTAAGAACAGCCTTCTCTAATAAGAATCTATATCTGTTATCGCACGATAAGTAACTACCTTTTATTGAGATGAGCCTAACAAAATATTAAGTGAATTAAATGAAGATATGAGAAAATATCTTTAATTTCCATTCAAGTCTCGTTGGGAAAGGTACCACATGAAATACCGTTTCAGCAACGAGACGAAACTTATAAGAAATTATATGAAAGAGAAGAGGATAGAAGTTGATTTTCTATTCATTTAAAAACAAAGAAGAAACGACTTTCTCATTAAAAACATAATAATCAATAAATATGATGACTCAACTTTTTCTAAGCTTGATAAAACATATTAATATTATTTCTTTAATCAAGTATGACAATCGGTTTTCGAGAATATATATATATATATATATATATATATATATATATATATATATATATATATATATATATATATAATGAGATCCGAACAATTAACCTGATACAGATGACCATTTCGTCGATGGGAAATAAGTTTGTCCCTGGACCTATCAATGCAAATATATTTACTAAAAATGATTTTAGTAAATGTATATTAAATTTTTGATAAATGTATTTCCATTGATAGTTATAGGGAAAAACTTCTTTCCTGTGAACGAAATGGTCATCTATATGACGCTAATAGTTTAGATCTCATTAATTGCAATTCACTTATATGGGCTATAATAAAAATATTCGTATAGGACGCAGGTTCGAATCCTGTCAAAGGACGAATATTTTCTATGAAAATTTCTCGGACATTCAGGCCGGTAAATGTTATTTAATACTGTTTATTATAAACAGAGCATTTACTTAAATACTTGTATCTATAAAAAACAACGTTAAACATATAAATGTCTTTAATAAATAAATTGTCGGACTTTGTCCATTTCTTATATATATATATATATATATATATATATATATATATATATATATATCTCACTTTAAAAGTGATTTTAGGAATATTCGCTGATGAGTAGGCGATTCAGTTACTTATCAAACAGTTTATTTATTTTTTTTAAATACCGGTATGAAAGTCCGAGAAATCTTATTAAAAATAATTGCACTCCACGAGAGAAATCGAACCAGCGTCTTTCTAAGCAGATTGAGCCAACTTTAGGTCTGCTGTACTTTACCGACTTGGCCTGAAAACCTTTCAGTCAGTTTAATTCAGATTTATAATTTGAAGCGAAATCTCACCCGTCATAGATCTCTCGATTTGTTTTTAATTTTATATCTGCACAGAATTTCGTTAAAATATATTTGTATTAATATGAATATAAACTTTATTTTTAGTGAATACTCGAAACACTATATTGGTAAGGCTACCGGGGTAAACGATGATTCGCTTTTACTTCTATAAGATTTCCAGAACTATGAGACTGGAAGGTGAAAATAAATGTGCGATGTCTAATCAAATTCAAATACGAATATCAACTAAAATAACGTTTAAAGTGATAAAAAATATGTCGGATTTGTAAAAATCCATTCGAATACGTATATATATATATATCCACTAATCTTTATACCGAATATTGAAGGTTATTATATATGTGTAACACCTATCTAGAGATCTTTTCTTAAATACCTGAATCCGACAATAAAGCACCAATTCTGCAGGAAAGAAACATAACTGACAAAATACCAATAATCAACAGATATCACATAGCAATGGACCCCTGATGAAGGTCAGGGGATACATTATGGAAACGTCGTGTCTAAATATCATCGATATCAAGCAAGATGGAAAGAATAGTTAGAAATAAGTATTTTGACATGAATATTGATTTGAAAACTACTCATCTCAGAAATGAAATAATAAAATTATTATAAAGGTAAGTTGTTGATAATATTCAGTTACTTCTAAACTAAATACAATATTTTTTCCTCTTTTGTATTGCGTTTCAACCAATTAGTTTTGCCTGAATTTTTCAGATTAAATTTTTACCTGTTTTCGAGTTTAGTTTTGTTCACTTCATGACAGTATTTCTAAGTAGATAAAGTTTCTACCTAAATAAAGTCTGTAATTGAAAATCAATTGTGCTGGTAGGCTAACGACGATCATCGCGTAGAGGGGAATCGGCGAGTCAGGTGCAAAATTCCCGAATAATCTTTTGCTATTGGAACAGCAATATGCGTATCATTTCCCCAAGCTACATGTTAAATTGGAGTATAGACTGTGATAATTAAAATTGTATTGAAGCCAGTCTAGGAAAAGGAATAAATAGGATACAAATTCATGGCGACAGGAAACCGCTCCACAATGACAGAATCATTCACAGATATTAAAAGAATTAGCAATGAATGAACAATCATGACCATTTACATACTGAATGGAAATGAAATTGGTAAAAATAGAGAAGCAAAATTGCTCAGATATAGAATATAATTTCACATATATTTAGATATATTCTAATTAAGAATGATTAAAATAATACTAATAATTCATCTTATTGGGATTCCGGGTATAGGCATTTATCCTTAACGAATGTCAAGGATACACGATTTGTGTTTCGGAAACTTGCATTTTAGTGAAAAATACCATATATTTTTATAAGACAGATCGATTACTCAACAAAAAGATTCGGACCCAAATGTCAAGGGCAATGTAAGAATTTTCCAAAGATAAATTAAACAGACTGCGAGCAATAAAAATAAAATGTCGCCCTGTCCGTTATTATTAGCCATCTACTTTACAGTGAAAAGATTAAGATACGATAATAACTTGACGAAGAAGCATGATAGTAATAAAGTTTTATTATGACTAATTACACACAAGCCCACGTACGTGAGTAATAACACACACATACGTGCATACATGCATACGTACACACATGCACAAAAACAAACGCATATATATATATATATATATATATATATATATATATATATATATATATATATATATAAACAGATTTCTAGTACTGCCAAGTCTAATCAGACATTTGAGGAATAAAAAATATGGGATCATATTAAACATAAGATACAACAATATCCACGTTTAAAACATAAAATGTAAGGTACCTTTCGACCGTCACATTTTCAAACACAATCGTCGGTAATCTAAAACGGAGTACTAACAAGAAATTTTTTATTAATACCGTAATAAAACAGGATGGTAAGGGGGAAAAAAAAATGTTTTACCTCAAATCATGTAATCGTTCCCCAAAATAAGGCCAACTTAAACTTCATCTCACGTTGTACGCAGAGGGCCGGCCTACATATGTTGATAATAACAGACTCAAAAAATGTTATATATATATATATATATATATATATATATATATATATATATATATATATATATATACAAACACAGCGTTCGATGGATAAATTGTCGATTATTTTAGGCAAAAATGAAAATAAAACTTAAAACTTATATATTTAACAAAATTACAGTAAAATATCAGGTAATACTAAAGAGTAAATTTATTCAATAAAATTGTCATTGCCTTCAATCACAGCCGCCAAAAGAATTCGGAATCTCCTGCATCTCTTCTGGACGGTCTCCCTGTTTAAGTTGGTGAATGCTGCCATAATCCTTGCCTTCAGTTCATTTTTTTTACAAGGAGTTTTTTTTGTTCTCTCGCTTAACTGCGCCCCACACATAATCAAGCGGTTGCAGTCTGGCAACTTAAGTGACCAGATGTAAGGGACGATGTGGTCACAGAAATTGTCTGACAGACATGACTGGGTTTCCTTACTTGTGTGGCATGGTGACAGAGATAGCAGCCACCCTCTTGACCCGGGGCGGCATTATCTCCTCAAGGCACTTGAAGTATACCTCCGTGTTTAGTCTGAGGCCCTCATCAACAAATTCGGGAGTTCTTTTGCGTTTTCCGTGATGCCATATCTTCGTAATCACCTTTAGACTCATCTAACTGTTTCTGTATCCTCTGGAATGACCTCACAAACAATCTGAAATATTCCTATTGGTGCTTGCGGTGCGAATGCCAAGCTGTACAGCATGCCGTTTCCAAATATCTGGCAGGGTGAATTGGGTCATGTAGCAGTTTTCTCTTTGATTTTATTTTTGGCGTCTTCTATTTGTTTCAAAAACTTTTCTAAATCTCAATGTCTTGATACTCACACCGCACACAATCCTTGTAAAATTTTTGCACGGTTAGTGCACCGTATGTATTACAGCAATAGCAAGAGCGGATATGTCTTAGTCAAAATAACTTGCTCTCTTCGTTTTTAATTTAGAGTTGTCCATATATACCTGATTGTAAACCAGGATTAGAGATCATAGATCTCCCCTGTTATTTAATTTACAGCTGGTGAGTGAGAAAATGCATTCATACCTTGCGTAATGTTACCTGCGCGAAAGTGGACGTAATTTACTCGACCGGAATTTGAACACGGCACAGCAATTTCTCTTTACAAGTCTCTAGCTGATACTACGTATCCATATATATTATAAAACATATATGAACTAAACAACGTTTATTAACATATATTGCGCTAATCATCTGACAAGAATTTTAGAAAATATTCACAATATAACCTGTCATATTAAAGCCACATTTTAAGAGACGGTAAATAGATGAAGTTTTCTTCTTTTTTTTTTAGAATAATAATGATGTCCATTTTAAAATTAGAACAAGAATGATGCACTTTAATGTGTGTCGTTGGGGACACTTTTTAATCAAATTCATGATTATTGATTCCATTTAATAATAGGAATAATCTTTATACTGCAATCTACACTTCAGAACTTCCGAAACGTTTCAGCAAAAATTAATGAATAATCACAAAAAATAATAATAAAATGATATATTAAAGACGAGTAGAAATTAATCGGTTACGGATAATTAATCACCTTTGTGATTGAAGCTAAGATCGAATGAGTCAGCGCGCTCTGAACGACGTTTCGGAATTATAAGACAATGTCATTTTAGTTTACGTGATCTGAAGTGAAACGTAAATAAACAGATATGCATTTAATGAAGAATGTAATTTTAAATATTAAGAACATATATCCTTGTGCATAAAGTTGCCATGGTGTCAGGCCTTTGTTTCAGTAAATACACTGACCATTACGTGATTGCGGCTAGCGAGTACAAAGTGTGGGTGGTGTGTATACTTCAAAATTTGTCGCATTCATTTCTGACAAATGACAATGGCTGACAAGTTACGAGAGGATGGTGTAAAAGGGGAAATGTCAGTGGGCTGCGACGAGAAATTAATCTTTAGTGTAATCGACTAAAATAAAAGACAGTGTAATAATTATTTCTTGTCGAATTTCACCAAAAATGTGCTGCAAATAATGGAGAGCAAAGACGTTCTGGAGCCGAGTAACTTCCTGAAATATAACCAGTTAATGAAACCCCGCAATGTAGAGAATGGCTGCACTGAATATATATATATATATATATATATATATATATATATATATATATATATATATATATTTATATGTGTGTTTGTTTATTTTTACAGCAATCCTTTTTTATACAAGTTTCGTTAAAATGACTGACAAGATGCTGCGTTTAAGTATATTTTTTTAAATTAATTTATCTTGTGTTCTTATAATTTTCTACTTTTCTGGACATAGATTTTGTAGAAATTGTCCGAATGTTCTGTATGTCCGAGCGCTTTCGGTTATTCATTTAGCCATCAACATGGATGATTTTATTTTTGTTTTTGATTGAATGTATGCTCTGTTTTATTCGTGTATCTAGAGTTATAGTAATGTTTTATTTTCCAAACACGGTCAACACGTTTTAGGTGCGTTGAAAGTTGATATGATTTTGTGTTGCCTTTTTCGTTTTTTTTTTATGAATAGTGCTTCCATTTTTATCAATAATAGTAATTCTCTGCCATTTAATACGCCTTTGAACTCCCTTTCTCCGATGTGTCTCTGTAACATACGCCGGTAATATTTGCTTATATATATATATATATATATATATATATATATATATATATATATATATATATATATATATATATATATAGAGAGAGAGAGAGAGAGAGATAGATAGATAGATAGATAGATAGATAGATAGATATTATGAATATAATGTGATATATAGATATTATTGAACAGGATTAAATATATACATACATGAATACACACATACATAAGCGATAAACATACTGAGAGAGATATGTATACAATTGAAGTACCAATATATGATTAGTATCGAGAGAGAGTGAGAAACAGAGAGAGCATTGAACAGACTAGAATGTCCATCAATCTAACTAAATACACATACGTAAATATTGTTCAATATAATGATCTGGGAAAAATAAAGCATAATTATTTTTTCTGCAATTTCATCAGAAATAGCTGCTTATGATTGTAATCTGAAAACTTATTGGCCTTGTAGTGAACATGAAATGCCACAATATTTTTTCTCTGAACATAGGCAGCATTAGTATTCTAAGAAATGCATTATATTTAATTAATGCTGTGTTCCCTTGCATCTGCGCGAATCTAAATGCTTCAGTTTATTCATTAATATAGGTTTCACTGAAGACAGTTAACACATATTTACTCTAATTTTAGCTGACTAAAGGCTAACTGTCTTTTATACACCATAAGATAAGAGAGTTACAAAAGCTAGATGGACCAATCAAAATACAAGTATAGGAAAATTCAAAAAGCTTGACAACGAAGTCATGTTATAATAGCTATTCAGATGTTTAAAATATGGGTAGTATTTTGTAACAACGGTTTCCCCTTGTGAAGGATTGTTAATTAATTCAAAACTTTTAAAACCATTTATTTTACATTCAACATCTTCACTTGATAAGACACCGAGGGTGTTGAAACAAAATGGCTATTTTTGTAGTGATTTTATAACATATTTATGTTATAATTTTTTTTTTTTTAAATAAATAATTATATCTGCTCTACTTTGTATTGAGCACTCTTTTAAGAATAGTATTTGTTGGTTATTGGAATTTATTCCATATATACCAATCATATACTTGGAGTATATATATATATATATATATATATATATATATATATATATATATTTATATATATTAATTAATATAATTAGGAAGCAACTTTTCTTTCAAAATATTTTTCTTGAATACAGACGATAAGTAGGATTGAATTAATTTTTTATAAAGTTTTTCCAGCACTCCATTATTTTTGTCTGTTTACATTTACGCCAATTTCGGTCTGTAAGAAAAAGAACATTGAGTTTTAATTCAATAAAAGATGATGCAAATATAGTTTTCAAAAGTGAGCATTAACGTTTTGAATTAAATTTCGATAAAGCAGTTAAAAAATTTCCGTCTGAATGAGATCATAAAATACCAACTTGCATGCAGCCATGTATTATCACCTGAAACGAAGGTACATTCATATTTACCTTTACATTTAAATTAATAGTTCCTTGATAGTTCAGCATTTTTATTTTATTTGCCTTGCATTAATGCATTGAGTTGATAGTAAATTAAAGAAATATTTTTGCCACAATTATTATTTTTCTATTATAATTGTACTTGTTCTCACTTTCGTCAGTTCGCACGGAATATTACGTTTTGATCGCATGGAAAGTGGGGAAAACACATTAGTTGTTATCAATGAGAGCATGAAAGAAAGAAGGGAAGATGGAAGTGGCCTTAGAGAATTAGATTAAGCGGATACGAACAGATACTACACTTTGATCTTAGACGAATGACGGAGAAGTGATTGTACATTCTTGCCGCCCTTATCTGGCATGGTGTGACACAAGTTTAATGCGGGGGTCTCGAGCGCGTACACACGGGCCAGTTCCAAAAATAGACTAGACCTCGAAACTGTCGGTTATGCCTGCATCAGAATTAATATCGATCACCCCTCTATATTAAAATCAGAAAGGTACTGCCGTGCGAAGCATATTTCCTTTACCTGGCACCTCTTAATAATAATATTATCAGTTGCGCTTTGTCCGTAGACAGAGACACAACAGTTGCACCTTTTCCGAAAAGATAGACACTACAGAGAGCTGAAATTTAGGGCAGATACTACACTTTGATCCAAGCCAAAAGAGGAAGAATCTATGAGGTCTGCTATAAAATCTACATGCATAGAGACACTGTCAAAATTCGGCCACCATAACTGAAATATGTTCGCCTGCTGAATGATTTTAAAATTCTTATGATGATAAATTTTCGTAAGACGGTGTTTACCTCGGTATTGTGGTTATTATTATTATTATTATTATTATTATTATTTCAAATATTTACATATTATTTCAAACATTTCCGTTAGGTAGATCATGTGCTGCTTTACAGTGTTACTCTTGCCTACAATATGCCATGTTAATTTCAGTTTTTCGAAATATGCTAATTTCCAAATATGCTTTTTATGCTAATTATATGCCCTTTTTTCTTTACATGCTCTCTAATACTCCATTATCGCTCTCGTTTTGAGTTCATAGTATTCTCAGCTTCCTTCTGTAGAACCACATATCTGTTTGGTGAAGTAATTGCCAGTAATTCCATAAATATAAAAACATATATCTGGCAAGAACACACTAAGTTGGGAAAGCAGAGAAATTTAGCCTCATTGATGATATACAAATGATCCTCGTCTATTTTTTTTCAGGATAGTGGGAAATAAAGTCGATCGAATGTGGGACAGCAGTGAGATAAGTTTCCTCAGGCAACCGCAGAGAATCTAGCCACAAAAGATATCATGACGTGTAAATCGAAATCATTGTCAATGGTCAGATATTCTCATGCAGTTGATATGGGAACACATGCCTTATGCGTAGAAGCTAACCATATTAGAAACTCTATGCAATAGAGAAATCCCCCAAAAGCTTTTGATTTTGTATTTTTAAATCGATATTACCCCATGAAAAGGAGTCTTTACAACTAAAAGGGAAAACTACAACTAAAAGGGAAATCATATTAACTCGAAAAGAAAATAATGATAAAACAAAGTTTTTGAAGGTCCACATTATAAATAAAAGCTTAGGAAAGAAACCCCCATCAATGCTAGAGAGATGGATAAAGGCTAATGCTCTTGAGAAAGCTATATGTTTTAAAATTTTCATCTGAGAATAGCAATATCGGCTCTATAAATGACAGCCTTTTAGTAGCCAACTAAACCTCGAATAGTGTTTTTCAATACAGACATTTGCCGATTCTCTAAATGTATATCTCTGCATAGGGCTATGATCAAATGTACTATTTGGGCTTTGCCCAGAAAGTAGGTTTTTCGTGGCCAAGAGGTCAAATCTAATGGGGAAATGCAGGTTCGAATTCTGCCGCAGCGCATGTTTTCTAAGATGATTTCTCGAATATTCAGGCCGGTTAAAAATAAATACACTGTTTAATAAATGAAAACAGACCACCTACTTATATATATATATATATATACATATATATATGTATGACTTTAACTTCAATATTCAAGAGCGTCAGATCCTTAGCTCTGATTAATTAATGATGAACATATCATTTTCGTTTAAGATAGATTTCATCACTATACTTCTCTTAAGATTTATTTATAATTATACACTCTTATAGATCAAAGTAGAGTCCAACAGGGTTAAGATAAGATACAAGTGGCTACTTGGTTTGGAAGTATACGGAAGAGAATCATTAATATTGAGCGGGAAAAGTAAAAAGTAATCAGGCGGACAGTATATAGCGATTGAGATTGCATTAAATTTTTTTTCAGATTAAAGTTGGCTGGAAAGCATGGCGATGGAAAGGATTTCCCCACGCGAGAATTACAAGAAACCGTTAGCATAGAATTGACAGTTTCATCTAGCTAGGTCACGTGTAACTTGACGGGATTTCGACGCCACTCTAGTACTGTGCTTAAATTCATAAAATCTAGGTACCATAGCGAAGAGTTCAGCTGAACAATTACCATGAAAGTATTTATAGAAAAGACACAGAGGTGCAACCTTACAGCTATTGGAGAGGGATTGAAGTCAATCCGCAAGATCAGGACCGATAAAATTGCTGATTTGCTTTGGATATTATTAAGGATATCGTGGTACATAGCAAGTGTAACGGTCCATATGCGGCAGTAATATTCTAAGCATAGGCGAAGGTTAAGATAGATTCTAGATAGAAAGATTCGCTCGCACGACACAGGGTACCAATTTTTTACCAGCTGACCTAGCAATGGATTCAATGTAGCCTTTACACTTCATGTCAGCTGAGAATGTTAGCCCAAGAAAGCACAACGAATCATTTTCCTGATGAAGAGTAGAGAGGGATCGCTCAAATAATTAATAGGAAGAAGTTTAATTTTGGAGGCGTTAAAATTAGCAAGCCATCTATTGACCATGTTAACCACGGTAGTTGCAAATGTCTTCCCCTATTAAGAAATAAGAGAATAATTAGTAAGGTTACTGTGCGCCATTCGTTCATCTGAGGAGTATTTCCTTGTCAAAAATATATTCGACAAATGCTTAAGCGGGATGGTGATGAGAGATGCCAGATTTTGATTTTTATTTTTTTACCTTTCTGCTTTTTATAAGATGACAATTTCTTTATGAACATATCTACGTCAATATACCAACAGATATTTATCTAAAAATAACAAACAAAGAACAAATTGGCTTTCTTCCTATATAAAGATATATTTATTATTTACTACGACCTATGCTCTGCGATGCCTTGCCACGCAGAGCAAGGAAATTATTCTGAATAAATCTTTGCCTGGAACTGGAAACATGAGAAACTATTTGCTAATAATAGACATGCCTTTAGAAAAAAGTTCAAAGGATATATTCACTCTGAAAATATCGCTTTAACTATACTAGTTTAATCCCACGTAACGTTTATAAATCATAGAATAAACACCTGTATATTCAGACAGTATGTCCTTACAACATATCGATTTCACTTCAGTCACTCTCATATGACAAGCCTCTTTTATAACACCGTGGACTTCTTTACGTCGAGATCATCAACTAATTTCACTACACACTACTGCAGATTTGTTATAATTAAAACATCAGAATAATCTGATATCCATTTCATTTTACATCTGGATGGATACGTGTTCTCTCTGATTAAAGTAATTTTTTTTTTCTTAGAGAATCGGCATTTCGGGAAGAACTTTTCCTTTATGTATTACTGTAAATATATAAAAGACGAATAATAAACTAAGGAAAATGTTACTTCACTTTAATACCTTCCTATCCAATTTGGATAAGGCGAATGAAAAGACAACATGTATTTGTTAAAGTCGATATGATCACGCGCGAACCATCCGATCTAATTTACCTCTCACGGCTCTGACATTATCTGATGTAAAGAAATTATAATGTTATGTCGTAATGAGATTAGAAGATTCGCACAGGTTACTTTGATTTAAGAACGTGCGAAAGAATGCACAGCAACTGAAAAGCAAATGGTAAAACCTCGTGATGGCAAATTTGCGCCTCACTTTTAATGTGATATACTAGTGGAGTCTTCGTTAGAGAAAATCATAATAATGATAAAAAAAGATGCTGGCAGATGGATGAAAGAAAAATTAAATGATGGCGCGAATATTAAGATTCGAAACTGGCATTCTATTCGTTCTTCTGAATGAAGTAGTTTTCGATTTCTCCTTGCTAAATGTGGACCATGATGAAAACTAAGTTTTAATGCATGATGTAGTGTATTGTTTAGAATTCTTAAACTTTGGATAAAAACTGAATGGAAACTTGAAACTTATAATTTTGTTAAGTACGTTTGCTATATAAAACCGTTTTATTTTATTTTTTTGGGATCAATGGTTAAAAAATGATGTGGCTCTTGGTGAACAACAAAATCTTTAAACATTTTATATTGGTACTACAGGATAACAATGAACATTAGCAAATAAATGGAAACTTGATTAAATGAAAAGCTACACCTAAAAGGGAAATCATATTAACTCGAAAAGAAAATAATGATAAAACAAAATTTTTGAAGGTTCACATTATAAATAAAAGCTTAGGAAAGAAACCCCCATCAATGCTAGAGAGATGGATAAGGGCTAATGCTCTTGAGAAAGCTATATGTTTTAAAAATTTCATCTGAGAATAGCAATATCGGCTCTATAAATGACAGCCTTTTGCTAGCCAACTAAACCTCGAATAGTGTTTTTCAATACAGACATTTGCCGATTCTCTAAATGTATATCTCTGCATAGGGCTATGATCAAATGTACTATTTGGGCTTTGCCCAGAAAGTACGTTCTTCGAGGCCAAGAGGTCAAATCTAATGGGGGAATGCAGGCTCGAATCCTACCGCAGAGAGCATGCTTTTCTAAGACGATTTCTCGAATATTCAGGCCGGTTATAAATAAATACACTGTTTAATAAATGAAAACAGACCACCTACTTATATATATATATATATATATATATATATATATATATATATATGACTTGAACTTCAATATACAAGATCGTCTGATCCTTAGCTCTGGCTACTTAATGATGAACATATCATTTTCGTTTATGATCGATTTCATCACGATAATTCTGTTAAGATTTGTTTATAATTATACACTCTTATTGAACAATTAGAGTCCAATAGGGTTATAAAAACTTCGGAGAAATCCAGTAAGATATTTTTAATCATTTCTAAGATTACGTACAGATCTTAATTTAAAATTTGGACATATTTGCTGTTACATGATTTGGTCAATTTAGCTGTTATACATGGTATATACACACACACGCACACACACACACACACACACACACACACACACACACACACACACTCACACACACATATATATATACACATATGTATAAATATATATATATATATATACATATACATATATACACACAGATATGTATATAAGTATATATACATATATATATAATAAATGTTCTAAAAGCTAACCCCAATCATACAATAGAAAAAACCTTTATGAAGTCGTCACAAATAAACAAATTGTAATTTAGTGCGACGCGTTTATGTACGAAAAGCCTTAAAAAAATGAATAAATAAATAAAATAAAAATCTTTAGACATTTAACGACGTATTATGATGCCAACAGCTATCTGTCGCTGTGACAGACCACAAGATATGCGTATATGAATGTCATCATTTTTTTTAAATGAACACCCCGGCTCTGAATCGCCTTGACCTCTTCCTGTAGGTGACTGATATGAAAATACAAATTAACTCTTATACCCTTTATCAAAATAGTCGCTCCATCTGTTTCCATAGTAATTAATTTTGCGAATGAGCATGCTTATAAATATGCTTAAATTTCAAGAATGTTTATTCCTAAATTTTCTCTTGAGGATGAAACAGGGCTTGATACTTTAATTCAATTTAATTTTAATAATTATATTGAGGTTTTCGGCATTTGATTTTGAAATATGAGGACTTTTATGTAGCAAAGGATTCATATATTTTTAAAATGTAATTATAATTTAAGCTCTACTTCTGTATGGAGCACTGATTTTTTTTTTTTTTAATAAAAAAAAATTACCAAAGAACACCGGATTGTTTACCTAACGTGTTCATTCCTATTTTTCTACATATCTGCACACACACACACACACGCACACACACACACACACACACACACACACACACACACACACACACACACACACACACACACACACACACACGTGTACGCATTTCTCTACGACTGGCTCTAACGAAACCGGCTAGTGTCTTTTATGATTCAGGCATATTGTTGTTACTTTTTAAATGCATCTTTTATGCCGATTCATAATGATACCCTGGGTCATCCTCCTACTTTTATTGTCTTTAATATATATATATAAGGTTTTAATATGTCTGTTTTTATAGAATCAATATTTTTGAGTAATTTTATACTTTTATTTCTATCTATCAATCTATATACACACGCGCACACACACAAACACATATACATATACATAAAGACAAATCAAATCACCTTCATTATATGATTTTATATATAGTGGTGAAGTCACTGTGCAGGAACAATCACATTTCAGAAGAACCAAATAGAGACAACCGAACGACCATTAATAGTATAATATATATATATATATATATATATATATATATATATATATATATATATATATATATAAATATAAAAAACTACGGTTAGGTATAGTTTATTTATGGGTTAAAGTGCTAAATATCTGAGATAAAGCCTATGTAAATATAAAGTTAAAACCCGGTGGGTGGCTATTGTTTAACAATAAACAGACTGTCGCTTCTGAGTGTTGTTTTCAATATCCACCCTCAATATATATATATATATATATATATATATATATATATATATATATATATATATATATATATATATATATATATATATATATATATATATATATATATATATATATATATATATATATATATATATATATATATATATATATATATATATAATATATATATATAAATGGTAAAAAATGTACAAATGGTGTATAATTCCTCCTTACATAACATTTAATTTAAAAGAGGGCTTAATACACTGTGGAGGTAAATAAACAAAATTAAATGTGTGTGTATGTTCGTGTGTGTGGGGGGGGAAGAAGTAGCCTCTAAGAGTACAATAAAACTGAAAATTAATAGAGAGTATTATCATACACAGGTATCAACGAAGTGTTGTTGAAAATTTCGCGGCCTAACAAGAAAAGTATTGCAGAATATATTTTAGTGTGTAATCGAATATTGAAAGGGACCATACCGAGAATGTTTTTTAGATTAATAGAGAGTATTATCCTACACATGTATCAACGAAGTGTTGTTGGAAATTTCTCGGCATCACAAGAAAAGTATTGCAGAATAAATTCTAGTGTGTAATCGAATATTGGAAGGGGCCATACCGAGAATATTTTAGCACCCTCTTGCAAAAGAATGTTCTATTGTTGACTGACAAATCAATATAAATAAAATATTTTGGTAGCGGCCATCTTTGTTCACGTTGGTGTAAATGCTTGTTGTCCAGCCGAGATATTGTTTCTGACATATGTGTCGAATTTCTGGAGATACTGACGGGATCAGTTTGATCGATAAGCCACTGCGATATTTCTCTTGTAGAGAGACGTCCGTAGATTGATTGTAACCTTTTCTTACATTTCTACTTAAAGAACAATATAAAAATGCCGCCAAGCCGAAATTACTGTCTCTCGTTTATATTCAGTCCGCAAGTGTATTTTTATTTCAAACTGATTTATCGTTTTTTTTTTTTTTTTTTTTTTTTTTTTGGAAAAAGGGAGAGAGCGATAAAAGGGATAACGCTTTTTTATATATATATATATATATATATATATATATATATATATATATATATATATATATATATATATATGTGTGTGTGTGTGTGTGTGTGTATGTGTGTGTGTTTTTATTTTCACAGGAATCCTTTTTTTTATACAAGTTTCATTAAAAATGACTGACAAGATGCTGCGTTTAAGTATTTTTTTTTAAATAATTTATCTTGTGTTCTTATAATTTTCTACTTTTCTGGACATAGATTTTGTAGAAATTGTCCGAATGTTCTGTATGTCCGAGCGCTTTCGGTTATTCATTTAGCCATCAACATGGATGATTTTATTTTTGTTTTTGATTGAATGTATGCTCTGTTTTATTCATGTATATAGAGTTATAGTAATGTTCTATTTTCCAAACACGGTCAACACATTGTGGCCGTGTGGAAAGTTGATATAATTATGTGTTGGCTTTTTCTTTTTTTATGAATAGTGCTTCCATTTTTATCAATAATAGTAATTCTCTGCCATTTAATACGCCTTTGAACTCCTTTTCTCCGTTGTATCTCTGTAACATACTCCGGTAATATTAGCTTTATTTATATATATATATATATATATATATATATATATATATATATATGTGTGTGTATATATATATATATATATATATATATATATATACGTATATATATATATATATATATATATATATATATATATATATATATATATATATAAAATATTACTTACAAAACAAGTACTCACGGTAAATATACATTTTTGTTTCGATGCGAAACGCATCTCAACATCTGACGAAGTACTTGTTTGTTCGTATGTATTATCTTTATAATAAATAAATAAATAATGCTCTACTATTGGCATTGAGCCCACTTTTAAATTAATGCTAGGAAATTTTGAATTTATACTCTTTTCGTTCACATTACATTTTGATACCTTGATACATCCCCCATATATATATATATATATATATATATATATATATATATATATATATATATATATATATATTATTTATTTAAAATATGATTCCAACACGCTAAGAGGTCTCATAACTTTGAAGTTTTCAGCTCTTCTTTTAAAACATGAGACCTTTTATTTAGCGTGTTGGAATCATATTTTTAATAAATAATTATATTTATGCTCTACTTTTGTATCGAGCACTATTTTAAAAAAAATAATAGCAAAAATACGAAAGAACTTTGGATTATTTACCTAACGAGTTCTTTCCTATTTTTTATATATTTTCACACACACACACACACACACACACACACACACACACACACACACACATATATATATATATATATATATATATATATATGACTTTCAACCTGCTGAATTGCCTATGTAATCACATTATATCTTGATCCTGCAAAGTTATACTTTGACAGATTAAAACATAACACGAGGCCTGATGAAACTTTTCAGTTTTATCTCAAAATAATCTAAGGCTAATCTGTGGAAGAGAAACTTGAAATGCTTTGTCGTGTCGCCAAACACAAAATTTAGAGACACGGACGTCGTGTTAAATAATTATATTTGTAAATATTCAATTATTTTAATTATGACATCGAAAATTATTTCAGAAGATTAACCGGCATGGTGGAATTCAGGTATTTTCAGAAACTCAATTCTTTTGAAAGAATCATATAGCTTTATAAAAATCGCTCGAAAGTCAATAAGTTCTTACGAAAACATATACAAAACAATGCTGTTCTCGTCAAGCTGGTGCTTATTTAATAAGTGAGCATTTTGTGAACTTACTTCACCAAGAATATGTCTAAAGATGTATTTTGATCCATGCCAAATCTCTTGTGATTTAAAATTTTTCCAGATACCGATCTGTTGTATCTTTGTATCAGATTAATCAGTGTTCTTCATTGTGATAAATTGCACAAATTATTACTTGTGCTTAATTTGTATTCTTTCCTCTGGTATCTGTTGTGTTCTCAATTATCGTTGAATTCTGTTATAAGGGGATAAACGAATTCCCTCTTAAACACGTCACTTAGGTTAATTACATGTGCTCTTATGACCTCTTTACACTTAACTCTGAAATCAACCACAATTCATTGAACTTTACTCGAGCCTATCTTTCTAGGATATTTACTCTGAACCCAACATACTTTGTAAGCCTTAGCAGCTCTGGTTTTAAACCTTTTATTATAGTCTCCAGATTAATGTTGAAAAGATTAAATCCCACCATTTTTTTGTCAATCTGATGATGGTATATAAAATTGTGTAAGGATAAATATATAAATGCCTGATTCTATGTACTCTTATTTTCTCTCATTCAGAAAGCATTTTAATGACTGATCAGATCATTAAGCTTATTCAAGCTTCTTTATTCGATCTCGTTGTCTGTACACTTATTCTCTTATTTGATAGACATCTTAGTTCTTTAGATCTTCTTTTTCATTCGGAAGTGTATATATCTACAAAAATGCAGTTGTTTTTTCTTATTAAAAAAGGGGATTTTATTTATTATGGAGAGAGAGATAGAGGGGGGGACTTGGAATCTGTTCGTCTAAAAATAGGTACTCAACCCACAATCCTGATTATAATGAAACTACCAAGGTTGCTGTAACGCAACCATGACGCTGTATATGACCCGCTCTTTTACTATTGGAAGAGCTAAATGCAGTAGCCAACACTTCCTTTTCTCGCACTTCCAACACGTGGAAGTCCCTTCCGTTTTTTTGCATACTTGATACCTACAATCTACGAAATTCAAATGCAATGCCAATCGCCATATTCTGTCTTCTTGTACATAATTTTGTCTTTTCAACAATCTTCGCAATTCTTAGTCTTCTCTTGTACTTTCACTTTCAATTTCACTCCCTTTAATCCCTGTGCCTAAGTGGGATTAAAGCCTTACTTGTGTTGAAATGAATATAATAAAAAGTAAAATAGGTACTTGAACAAAAAAAGGATGCAGTTTGTATATTTCACACAGAAATTACAAATATGCAAATGCTTATGTTGAAACCTAGAAAGGGTTATTAAATGAGGAATAGCCAAAACTGAGATTAGAAATGAAATGGCAATCCTTATGACATCAACAAAATACAATACTCACCAGCGGCGTGAAGTAGGTAAATCGCTGCTATTGAATGACTACTTAGACAGCATATTATCCCCACTTGCAATAATTTCTAACGTATTTATGAGGATTGGGACAAACCCATTAGTGTTTATAGGTACGGTATATTACAGTTTATAAGTATAGTTATTTTTAACTTAATTATACATGATCATTTATTATATTGAAATATTAAAACCATTTATTTCAGCAAGTATGATGTTTACAGGAAAGCCTAAAAAATTGTAAAGTATTTGTATTTTCTTATCTGCACATTTATCAAGATAGAATATTCATTAAAATGTCTTTATAGACTCAAGTATTTTTTTATTAGCATTCAAATTTTTAAGAGGGTAACATCTCATATCTTTTATTATAAAGTTTAAAAATTTTTTATTATGGATATCTGGTCTGTCACTTGCGCTTTCACTTTTATATCTTATAACTTATTTATCAATGTTGGTTAATATTTCGTGATTCTATAGGAGAAAATTTTTTCTATACAATTAAGAATTTTTCTTTTTTCCTATTTTATCTCCCAAAGAAAGCTGGGGACCTCAGTCGTCACTATTACTCAATCTCTAGCTGTGGGGGGGGTAGAAGAACTACGACTTTCACAAGGGTATTAGTGCGAAGGTGAACGTAACCCACTAGGCCGGAATTTGATCTCGGCTTGCTGTTTCCAATTTCCGATACCATGACCGTTAAACTGATTCAAATTCGTTCTTAATCATATTGAATTCAAATGGAGACAGTATTTAAAAAAAAGCAGTCGTGATTACTTTCAATTTTTTTTTCTCCGACTGACAGGATTTGATGCGTCATTCTGTAGGTAAGAGGGAATGAAAGTTTAGATGTATTTCCTCAATAAATCCGACCACCGCATAAATATGTCGTTTTCTCATAAGAGGAGTTTACTTATAGACTTACATTAAAATAGTCATAAACTTCAGTAGTTTCGAATGATAGATGCTACGAATATGCTTATAATGTAACATTATCTGATGTTATTTTCGTGAATGGACTTTTATGCACTATTTTCTACCCATAAATTCAACTTTTTAAGTTATCATATTAATTTCACTTAAGACTGCCGGAGACGAAAATAGTAATGCAAATGCAAATCAGACAAGAAATTAAATCAGAAAATAACTTTATCATTTTACTTACCATTAAGAACGAAAAAAAAGTTTCGAAGAAGTTATGATTTAGAATATAGAAACGAGAAAGAAATGGAAATACAATGCTAAAATACGCGAGGTTAATGAAAAAAAAAAGTAATGAGATTAGGCATTATATATATATATATATATATATATATATATATATATATATATATATATATTGCCTCTGTGTGCATTAGCTATTCTCATGCTATGTGTGTTTGTGTGTGTGTGTGTGCGTGTGCGCGCGTGCGTGCGCACGATTGTGATTTTAAAAACGCAACTGGGTGCCATAAAATAATGAAAGCTGTCATTCGCAATGGAATATAGATCATTTTTGCTATGGAATCTGGGAGTAAAAATCAATGTTGGTAAATAATATATAAAGAATACGAGAGTGTCTTCTAAAAAGTAAAATAAGAATCGTTGAAGGGAATTTTTGGATTTGATAAGAGAATAAAATACGGAAATGTATTTTCTGCCCAACGCCATAAAAGGAAACCGTATTATCTTTCTTATATTTACCTAAAATTTAAATCTCATAACTCTCCAACTAATGCCATGATAATGCGTTATATAGACAAAAAGATGAATATATGGTAAAAATAAGCTGTGTTATATTTATGGGTCAAATCTAAAACAGTGTCCATCCGCATCCTGCTTAAAAGCAGTCGTCAGGTTATGAATTACGTTCAAGTATGAAACAAATTGTTGCAATATATATATATATATATATATATATATATATATATATATATATATATATGTAATATATATATATATATATATATATATATATATATATATATATATATATATATATATATATATATATATATATATATATATATATATATATATATAAATCTTTAGAAACATGTATCAAGAAAAACCTTTGGTAAAGATTTATAACAATGTCTTAAAATGTTCCATGAGACGCTTTTCGTCATTTAGGATTCTCATCGGACTGAGTTTATTTACCTTGATTCGACTGCACCCTCTTATATTTACCTTGATTCGACTGCACCCTCTATTTTTAAAATTGAGCTCAATTCACGGATAATAGATTAAAATATATTAAAAATTTAACGTGCATAGCTTTTAAATTTAAAAATTAGGTGACCAGCCGATCACGCTACCTTGGTTTCATCCTTTCGATATCTTCAGGCGATTCGGGCTAAATAATTTCCTAACGCTTTATTATTTAAAAATAAATAAACGCACAACATGCAGCGTTAGGGAGGGGAAGAATAAAAGCAAGGTTATAGTGATTGTGTCAGTGTTGGGATTATATGAAATGTATATAATTTCATCCTGGAATCGTGTCAACATCTCTTATTTGTCATTTAGAAGTTTTTCCTCCTCTGGAAACGATATTTTTGTTAAATTTTCTTCCTGACAAAGATGGCAGATATCACTGTAATTTCTGTAATTTTTGGCCTTTTTTAAAAAGTTTCCCCGGTTAAAATCGGGTTTTGGTTAATTTTTCGTTTAATTTCCATACATTACTGACTAGTCTATTAGAATTCTTAAGGCTTTCAAACTTAAATGATGTCTTGTGATTATTTTTTATTTCATATAACCCGGGTTTGCTACATTTTTCTATAACCTTCTTTCAAATGGTAATATTTCGAAGAGACACCACATTTCTATTTTTTTCTTTTTATTATTATAAGCGTGGTGTATTACGTCTATCGGCCTGGACAATCTTAAAGAAAGAAAAATCACAATGCAGCAACGTTATATTTTCTTTATTCATATTTGTTTAATACTCAGGTCGATAGATCTAATAATGCGCTTTAAATAAAAAATAAATAAATAAATACCTATTTCAAAGATGCGTATCCGCTATAATAATGCTTAATATATATTTTCATCAAAGCATGACTGGTTAAATAATTTAGACATATTATGTCTATTTATTTTAGTTTTTAATCATTTCAAGTCCACGAATGAATTTCTTGGTGACTGTAGAATATGCTCTTTCAAATATTTTTTTTGTTTCAAATAATTTTTTTTTTCCCAATTAATTTGGAATTTTTTTAAATCAGTTTTCTACAGGCACCAAGAAATTTATTCACAGACTTGAAAGGACTAGAATAAAATAGTTATAATACGTACAAATTACATAACAAAACACACACACATTCTCTCTCTCTCTCTCTCACGCACACACACACACACATATATATATATATATTTATATATATATATCAAATATATGGAGCAGTTCAATTTATATTACAATGAATTATTATATTACAATGCTACCTGAATTTTACCAAAAAAAAAATAATTTGCATGCCTGAAGATGACTGAATGTACAGTCGAAAGTACTTGCGTAATAAAGAAAAACCATATACATTTTATAATATCTAAAAACAAGGATGATAACAATCATCGAATGATTTGTAGGTTAATGCAAATTTTGTTAGTGAAGGGATTTCGCCATTTTATATCATTAATTTTACTAATCAAATTTGTGTATGGAGGATTCATTGTAGTATATATATATATATATATATATATATATATATATATATATATATATATATATATGTATGTATGCTGCCTAAATACATACATAAATATATACATTCAATCCCACCAAGATCTTCTTCATAGATGAATTGGTAAAAATCAATGTAATTGATATCAGAGTTTTGCGGGTTTTTTGTATATTTTTCTGTAAATGCACATTAAATGCGCGCTGTTATAATTATGAACATGTATGAACGCTCTCAGTTATAGCCAATTTAAAAATGAACTGTTAAGAATACATATATATATATATCACTCGATTTTTCCCTAGAACTGAGGCTCTATTGAGTGAGTTAAGCATCATATCTAAATTAGACTCCCCTAATGCTAAGGGACGGAATTCTAGCCTTTATCCTGAAGAAATATGCTCCTGAAATGGCCCCTGCCCTCTCCAAATTATATAACTACTGCCTCAATAAATGTCCATAAATGTGAACGTCCATTTTCGTAGTAGGCGTCGATAACTTTAACACGTTGTTTGATTGCTAATCTTTCCATGATTGAAATTGATAAAGGCTTAAGTTGTTACATCTGAATGAAAAAGAAACATCATTAGACGTTTACACTTAATTCACATTTAAAATCGGTTTAAGTTATTGGAACGCGCTTTATATGTATAACCTGATACATATAGTCATATCACTATGTATATTTACCTATAGTGCATCCCCATGGCCACAATGATACTGGTCATCAGATGTTATACATGGTCCTCACTTTTCTTCAGAGATCCGAACCTATTTTTCTTTGCATACAGTTTTCTTTTATTCTAACCACAAGAATCTGGAGGGAGAAAAACGTCTCGGCGATATGCGTTGTTTATATGTTGTTCATATCTCATTATTTTTACTTTTCTGTCATATATTGACATCCTACAAAACACATTGCACACAGACACGCACAAACACACGCACACAGAGCGACGTTTTACTTTTATTATTTCTAAGGCAAAATTTATGAAGGACAG
>CAHIKZ030004213.1:3580000-3620000 GCA_903632075.3 Acanthosepion pharaonis
TGAGCGATAGCTGCAGCACATTCAATGTTGAACCAGGGTCAACTGTTCTGTTTTTACTGGCATTTTTCTGGGGCATAAATCTCCACATTCCAGAAAGGATCCATTCTGAGACTGAGTCAGAAGTTCCAAACAGCGGCATGTTTGAAAATACAATATCTGACGCTGTCTCAGTCGGCCTTCGTGTAACAAAAAACATTCTATGGAACAGCACGTCAATGGATGCATTTATTTTGATATCAGCTTTGACAATGACTTAGGAGATGTTAATGTGCAAACCCTAACCCATTGTATAAATAGCAGAGGAAACAAAAAACAAAACAGGCAAAGCTTTTTTTTGTGGAAGAGGCTATGTTGCTGATCCCGGTAAAATAGATAAACATGTTTTAAGCTTATTTTGCCGGTTTTGGTAAAACTGACCGCAGCCAGGCTATTTTGCCGGTAAATATATATCGTATTATGAATGCTAAAAATATCAACAAACAGATTTAACACAGAAGTTAATTTATTTTCCCCATTAATTATTAAGAAAATTTAAAATCTTTTCCAGTATCAATTGTTAAAACACTCTTTAAAATCATTTATTAATCATCAAATATTAAAAGAAATACCGACGTCTCTAAATATATTAATTACTTCAGGCCTAACAGTCTCTGCAAATCCAAAACATGCCCTTGGGTATTGATTTTCTAAGCGTAGCTTAGATGTGGCACAAGGCCGAAAGTATTGGGTACCTAGTGAGGATCGAACTCACTACTCAATCGTAATTGTTCAAGAAAAAAAAAAAGCTTTCTAGCTTTTTTACTCCGACTCAAGGTGTTCATAAAGACTTCCCAAGTGAAGCTTAGATATTGCACAAGGCCGAAAACATAGAGCATCCAGTGAGGATCGAACTCACATTTCAGTAGTAACTGACCTAGCACAACAAGTTTGCTAACCATTACACCACGTCGAGGTGACCTAAACTCGTCCTTGGGTATGGTTCCTTTGCAAATTTACTTAGGTGCGCCCATTGAAAAACAACAGTCACAGACAGAATCGAAGTTGTTCAAGTCTTGCCTTACACAACAACAGCGCTGACGATGTCGAATGTAATAAATTCTTTGTTCTAAAACACTATTTTTTGTACTATCAAAATAGTCCTGGTGTCTAAATAAGAACCATAAAATTTGCAATTCTTTTCAATATAAACAACATACCTGCCAAGAAAAAATGGTCAGTATGATTGGTTGGTTAAGTTGCTGCGTTAAATGTTACGTCTTAACAATTATTTTCAAAAGATTGATAGTATAATGCTATCCCAACCATATTTTTAAAAGATAGCAAAAACACAAACAATCCTATGTGCTGCAAATGATAGGATGTTGGGGAGAAGCATGATCAACACCGTCCTGAAGACTTATAAAAAACAAAAATCATTGGCTTTAAATGATTAAAATATAATTGATCAGAAATGGATGTCAGGTTTGAAATTCATTTTTGGCGGCATTTTTTTTTTGTAGAATATTTAAATTATATTATAAACTGTATGTTATCTGTCTGTGAAACATTAAATCAGAAGATTCCCTTTGAACATTTATCTTTCTTTCTGTCTTTATTCTTTCATTTTTCTTAATTTCTTTCTTCTTATCTATCTATCTATCTATCTATCTATCTATCTTCTTCATGTACATGTACATTCACATCAACTAAAACATAAATTTGGTCCGATGGAGTGCTAATGAATAAAACGCTTCACAATTTTTTTTCTTTTCATTTCGTCATAGATTTCCTTACTACCCGCCTTTTCCTTCTCATGTCTTCTTCCCAACCCCGGTACATACCACCCTTCACAGGACATTCGACTGCTTCTACATCAAACTTGTGCGTTCCATTTAACTCAATATCTCCACTATTAGAAAGCGGCCGGTAAAAAAAAAAAAAATCCTTTATTTGGATTTAGATCTCTTTCATTAAATTAATTTATATCGACCTAGAATTTTCCTGCATAAAAACAACAAATACAGGCCCAATATAAAAATCTTAAAAGTATAAAGTCAATACTCGGCTGGGTGAACTGACTTTTACTAACTATTAATCCCATAGCCCTCTCTTTACCCATCTCTTGTCTGTCACGTTCCCTTTCATATATATATATGATAACAATATAATTTGTAATCATGATATATTTTAGTTTAAAGTGCTCAGTAACAAGGATAGACCATATGTAAATATAAAATTGGCTTAAATTTTCCGTTTAAGCATGAAACAGACTATTGACACTTGTTTTTGGTTTTCAATTTACACTCATATATATAAATATATATATGTGTCTGTGTGTGTGTGTGTGTGTGTGTGTGTGTGTGCGTCTGTGTGTGCGTGTGCGTCTGTGTGTAAATATATTGAAAAATAGGAAAGAAACGTTAGGTTAATAATCCGAAGTTCCTATATATATATATATATGTGTGTGTGTGTGTGTGTGTGTGTGTGTGTGTGTATCAGAATTGAGGCGGTATTTTTCTCAAATTAAACAGTATTTATTCTCATATTTTTTGCAACTGATAATCTCTGGATTCGAACATCGAACGTAGTTTACCTGACACAATTTGCACACGTGTCTCTTCAAAGGTTTCTACTCCGACAAGGGAATGCTGCCAAGCATAAAGAACAAAAATAAATCCGTTACTGTTTTAAAATAGAAACAAACAGAACCGAATAAGAACAGTCCGAAAACACGCTACAGTCGAATTCATCCCATGGCTTTAGGCTGATATTACTATTATATTTGGGTGTGTCAGAATGTGTGTGTACGCGTGTCTGACACTGCATTAGTATGTGTGTTTGTGTTTTATCTCATAAAGGTCAAGTTGCGGCATCCGCATAAAATTACTCTCTTTTTTTTTTCTTCTTTTCTATTTTTGAATCGCAAATCAATAGGTGGTACGAACAATGAGGCTGGTTTGGCTATGGAGAATCTTACTGAAATTGTAAACTCATTTCTCGCAGACGTTATTTTTAATATCAGTTGTTGTTAAACTTTGTCTCGATCAGATGTTTACAAGTTCTATTTGAGAGTAACTGAATTTGTTTCACACTGCTTCATATCATTTAAATAGCAGGACCGCTCCGAAAGTAATGCTACCTATTCCCTACAACGGAGCCTCATCCTTGCCACCTACACATCGAATATTTAAATAAGGCTTTCGACAATATCCCGTTGAAATAACCGTCCTCATTGTTCACCGAAGTTAAGCAGCGTCTAGTCTGGTAAGTATATAAAGAGGTGACCGCTTGGGAATACCAGTTACTGTAAGATTTGGTGTATGATTATGTTAATGGAAAACAGCTTGGGATGTGAAATAGATGAGCCGAGCTTAAATTTAATTTTTCTTCGATATATTAACTTATGAGCAAATACCTTTTGGAAAGGTATGGATTCATCTCTTCTCTTCTATCTCTCTGTTAAATAGTGAAACTTTTACCTGGAGATCATTATTATCTCCGAAAATATTCTTAATACAATATTCACCCGTAAGAAAAATAATTACTCTTACAATCTAAAAATATTTTTCGGTTGTAAATACCCAACATTAAGATTGATAAGCCAAAGTAAATCAAGTAAATCAAATCAATATTTAAATGAAACATCAATCGCCATTTTCTGTCTTCCTTTCTTTTCCATTTTAATCGTTTTCACTCCAAACAAGGTACTAAAGCCACTATGACGTAACGTGTCACTGAGTATGGAACTATTGCTAAATATATAGTTTATTAAGGAGCAAAAACAAAAGAAGAATAACCAGGAGGACACTCGAAAGCGATTAACATTGCATTAAAAGTTTTGAAGGTAAATGATGCCTTGAAAGCATAGAGCCAGAAAAGAGTTTCACAAGCGATAAGTGCGAGAAAAGAAACTGTTAGCATAGAACTTACGGTTATCTCTAGCCAATTCAAAAGTAATTTGATGAGAACTAGCTGCCAATCTAGTACTGCGATTAAATTCATAAGATCCAGGTACCATCGCTCAGCCTAACAGTTGTCACGAAAGTATTTTTAGAAAATGCCCAGGGCGGCAATTTACGGCAGTGGGAAAGTGACTGGAGCCGAAACGCCAGATTAGGAGCAATAACATATCTGCTTCTTCTTTGGATTTTTGTCAAGGACATGCAGATATATGCCTTTCTCACTTAAATTAGTGATTCTCAATTAAATCATAGGAAAAAAAATACCATCTATATACAAATCCACAATTCGCCCTTGCATGGAGTATTGCTGCCATATATGGTCTGGTGCCCCTTCTGTTTGCCTCGGGTTCTTGATAGGCGCCAGAGGCGGATATGCAATGTATTTGGCCCTGCCCTGGCGTCTCGTCTACAGTCACTTTCTCACAGACGCGCCGTCGCCTCCCTCTGTCTGTTCTACAAATACTTTCATGGAAATTGCTCCAAGGAGCTGCATTCTCTGGTTCCCAGACGTCATGGGTTCCAGCGCCTTACGAGGCTGGCATACCGCTCTCACCCCTTCACTGTCGAAACTCCTAAATGTAGCCGTCTCTTCTACTCTAATAGCATTTTGTCTCGCACCTCTCGCCCGTGGAACTCCCTTCCCTATTCCTGTTTCCCTGTGAGCTATAATCTCCAGCTATTCAAGTGTAATGTCAATCGACATCTCCAATTGCCTTGATCTATCCACTGCCATCATCCTTTCTTCTATCACTCCTATCTGATCTTGCTCTAAACTTTCTGTAACCCCTTGCGTCCTAGTGGCTTCCCGCCTTGCTTGGGGTGAAATGCTTAAAAAAAAAAAAAAAATATATATATATATATATATATATATATATATATATATATATATATATATATAAGTTAAGAAACAATATTTTAATATTATTTGGAAGTGCTGAATTTTTCAGCTAAAACACTCCACAAGCATAACATGATGTTGGGTTCACGTTGCAAATAAGCAGTTCCGTTAAGGCAAGGAAAATTTTAGATTAAAAATTTGCAGTAACGTTACAAAGACGTCACATATCTACATTTAAAATACAACCTCACAGCAAAGTTGGAAGGACTTTTTGAATATGATTCACACCTGTCTTAATGGTTAGTCTCATACGATCGATGAGGTCAAATTGGCAGTTTATCTCAAAAATGACCTTCAGTCAGTTGTTAACTGGGGTAAGAAATGGTTTGTTAATTTTAGCGCCTCCAAAACGAAACTCATTTCATTTAATCATTTTCGTAAATCATTTTTGCCTTACATCAGCATGGCTTTCCTAGCAGCAGACTTAGGAGGCGATTTTATAAAATCATCCCACTATATATCAGTGGAAAGCTTCCGATTGAGAAGGAGAAACGGCTCACAGGCCTGGAGGTATTTCTGCCGCACCCCGTACATAAATGAAATAAAAGAAAAACATTAAATATAAATATTATTTTCAAGCCTAAATTATATTTTTAATTGCAAATTTCTTGTTTCTTTCTTATTATTTTGGAATCAGATATTGATTGAATTAAAACATTTAAAAAATTTTTAAAGATATTTTTAAAAATTATATTTGCAGAAAGATTTTTAAAGCGTAGCCATTTTAATGAAATCACTTATAGTTTTCCTTTAACTGCTTCTATTGATTTTGCCAGGTCCATTATAGCTCTCCACAACTTCCCGTATTTATTTGCTGAAATTATCTCATAGTACTCTTTTTCTATTCCTTTTTATCTTTGTTTTGCTATCCATTCGCAAACAAATCTTAATCAATTTAGGTGCTTTTTCTACATGTTTCTATTACCTTCAATAATGGTGAATGTTAAATTCTCAAGGCTGTCTCTCTCATATATTCCATTGATTTCTGTTTGTGTATATAAACGTACTTTTAGATATAGTTTTCTCTAAATATCCACAGAATTCTTAATATTCCTCTGTAGAATCACAACTCTAGCGACTGGAGTTTCCTTTTCATCTGAAAGGAAATTGTGCAGCATTCACTTCCACAGGGAAGGATAAATATGGCATAGCAGTTAGGTATTTTTTAATTTGTTTCAAATCTAATTTTCTGATATCACAATAATTATTTTCTGGAATGAGTCTTTAGCTATTCTGCGGCAGCTTCGGATCTATATATTGTACAACTGAAATGTTTATATATACAATTATGATATCATTATGTTTACCATTATATCATTATATACCCTTATATATATATCTTATATATATATATATATATATATATATATATATATATATATATATATATATATATATAAGTTGATTCTCAGGACCTAAATGGATCTTCAGGTTACAGCCGGCTTTACCCTGAGGATCCGTTTAGGTGAAACCTAGGTAGGTTTTCTTGGCTCCTTAGCATTAACTTACATTTTGCTCTACTTATTGTATTTAGCATTTTACGTTGTTGTAATTTTACTCGTTTTGGTTTTTTCTTCTTTTTTAACTTGGAGCTTAAACAGTGGACGATGGTTTTCACCTTGTTTTAATGTTCTTAGTTCTTTCTTTTATATTCCCATTTTTCCTCGGGTACAGATTTATTCTACTGCAAGTTGATCTATCCGAGGTTTTTCCAAACAAGTACCACCGTTTAAATATATATATATATATATATATATATATATATATATATATATATATATATATATATATATATATATATATATATATATACATGAATTATTCACACAAAACTAATGCAAAGGTTAATGCTTTAAATGGCGAGACATCCATCATCGCAAACAATTCAAATAGTATACAAAAACCTCCAGATCCGTTATGAATGAATTGATCCTTGTTTATATAAATTTCTGCCGTATTAGTTGTTATTTTTACTACAAGCTTTCGTCTGTTCCTACAGACATCTTCGGGTATAGAATAGATGTTGTTCTTGTTTTTTTCTCTTAGTAATAAGAGGACAACGAAAATATATGTGTTGTTGTATCCGAAAATGCTATTGAAAATGAGTTATTGGTTTTGGAACGCGCCAAAGCAACGCTGAGTTTGATTTTAAATTTTTAAAGTGTTTGCGTTTATACCAAATATGGTGATGAACAATTTTTTTTACTGGTAATTTTTTCTGTCAAAGTGGCATGAATTATATTGTTCAATAATTACAGTAATGTCGCACTTATTATCCAAAAGTCGCACTTGGATCAGTTATTTCAATTACGATAAACGTGCAATCAATTTACAAATACATGAATATATATGTATATAAATAAAAAGAAAGAACAGTAAGATATAAAATCCAGTGTTATTATAGATATTTTAATTTTTTTTATTTTTACAAAATAGTGCTCAATGTAAATTTACAGAGCATTAATATTATATATTAATTGATTTAAAATATATATATATATATATATATACCGTTATGCTTATATATATATATATATATATATATATATCATTATGATACCATTATATATGACATTATATATATATCATTATGATACCATAATATATGACATTATATACCATTATGATACAATTATATATACCATTATACTTATAAATAGAATTATATGTACCCCTATATTATTATATACCATTATATATAACATTATGCTTATATGTTCCATTATGCTTAAATATATCATTATGATACAATTATATATGCCATTAAACTTATAATACCCCTATATTATTATATCCCATTATATATGCCATTATGCTTATGTATCCCATTTTGCTTATATATACCATTATGATATAATGATATATACCATTGTACTTATATATACAATTATATATACCCTATATTATTATATAACATTATGCTTATATATATATATATATATATATATATATATATATATATATATATATATATACCTTATGCTTATGTATACTGCATATACTTATAATACACTATTATGTTCTAGTTCTCTTATTTAGAGAGAGGTCGAAATTATTTTGAACACCACAACTCCTCATTCGTCTAAAAAAAAATCAGATTTGAATATATATTAAACAGAAAGGGAAAGTATTTAATTTTCAAATTAACTGATGCTATAAAGTATTTACTCTCAGAGAACAAGGGTTCGGATAATTTTAAACTCACATCACATACTAAAGGAAGAAGGACATTGGGGTACAGAGAGTAACTTGTCCAGCGAACTTGTGCAAATGGATGAGAGAAGAACAAACAAATTTTACACAGTAAAAGGATAAACGTTCCTAAGATCTACAAATCTTGGAAGTAGTGAGTGGCCATCACCGCCACACTCTTGATGGGAATCGCCACACAGTAGAAAGAGAATTATGAAAAAAAGATTGGCTACTTTGATAATCCCGTGACATATTGGAAGCAAGAAAAACAGTGGAAACCTAACGAGCTTTTGTAAGTGGATGGCAGAGCTGCTAACGCGAGGGATGATAAAAAGTCAAGTATTGACAAGAACAACAAAGCATAAGAAGAGGTTGATAGTTGATAGTCTTCATTCTGATGGGACACACAATCTAGAAGAGGAAAACGACTTTACACATTCTAACACGAGGTCTGATTTTAAAGTTTTGGGACTGTTGCTATGGTAGCTGAACTTATGTACGCAGAGTAAAGCCGCTTGGCCTTGATCTCTTCTGCGCATGCACACTAAGTTGGCCTTGATCTCTTTTGCGCATGCACACTAAGTTATAACGTTGTCGCTCACTTCCTTTGTTTATAGCAGTTTCTTGGAAAGAAAGTGTCTAGAACCTTGTCGTTTCACCATACCACAGAATTTTCATTAATTACCATAGTTTTTACAGCAATTTTTGGATGAGGAAAGACTTCCCATGATCGCTCTCCTTCCGACATTTTTTATCTTTGAAAATCAAATCCAACTTGAAAAGATCACGATTTCAATACGTCTAGGAAAGACAATACGACGAGCCTCTGCTCCCTGTCCCCAAAACAAGGAGATCCAAGGATGCCTCCATCGTTGAAAACGACGCTGGATACTGCGTTTTGCTTCAGAAGAGAACCACTTCATAGAAAATTAAATGCCGAATCGATATGTGAAGTATTGTTATTTTTATTTTGGCAGTTCCGATATTTTTGATCAGACCTCGTATGTGAGAAACGAGGGGGTTTTAAGAAAAACAGGAACGGAAATATTTTTCTGTATCACATAATAAGGAAAGAAGCATGGAAAAATTGATATATATGTGACATACCGAAAGCAAGTGGGTCGCGTTTGTGCTATTGGTTGACAAGACTGGGAGCAGGAGAGATAGAAAAAAAGATAAATTACAAAGTAAAGGAAGACGGGAAAAGTCATGATCGCCCACACCCTAATCTGATAGAGAGTACCCATACAAAAATTAATTTCTGAACTATTAAATCTAAACTGGTATTTCTTTCATCCTATTTACAATGATTTTTGTTGTAGATTTCAAAGTTTAATGTAACGTTCATTAAACAAGCTTTGTCGATTAGAAAAACTATTCTTCTAGAGCTTTCAAACTTAAACTTGTATTTCTTGTGATTATTTTTCCGGGTCAGTGGTATTACCATTTTAGCTACGAAGAACTTAACGATAGATAGTAAATTAAATCGTCTAGGTATTTTTCATTTCACATATTGCCAAATACGTACAACATTTTGCTTGGTGTATTAGATTGAACATATTACGAAATTAAAAAAAATAATTTCAACCAAAACGAGACACAAGTGTCGTTCAAGTTAAGTAACTGAATGCTGTTTTTGCAATGAACATTAGAAAAGGAAGCAGAAATTGAAGATAATTTGGAAATGGAAACTAGATCAAAAATCACTCAAGATAGGAGGATGTTAAAATTGATGTATTCGAAGAGGGATCCACTTAGGAATAGTGCGTCTAGGGAAGAACTTTTTTTAGGCTAGGACGCCCATTTTAACAATAGAATGTATGGAATTCAACCGCGTGGATATAACATGGCGAGGGTTTGTTGTACAGGCCAGAAATGACAGCTTTATAAAACGGAACGCTTGCCATAGATATAGCGATAGATAATGAAATGTAACCGACGCTGTGTTTGTGGGTACGAGGCTACAGGATGGAAATATCTAATCCCCACAAGGCCGCATAAATGATTTTGAACACTCTCAAGAGTGGTAAGTGTAAATAAGACATCTCCAACAATATTTGGTCTGATCAGGCTCTTGTAAATATGAAGCAAGATAGACGGAGCACTTTCTGGAGTAGTACAAAATGCCGGCCATTTCGCTAGTCTTCACCGATGTATTCTACCGCTTTTAAGACACATTGCTAAAGATGTTAGATGAAGCTTTGCCATTATTATTACGTTTTGGCTCGGATTACTTTCAGCTGATTCCTGCAGCTTTGTATCGCAAATATTATCGTCGTTTATAATTTAAGCTGTGTTTCTGTCCAATATATCATAGGCAGTGTGCCATAAAAATAAAACTGAAGAAAACATTCAACTTTTGAAGGAGACTTGCTTTTGGCTTCGAACCGACTCAAACTGCGCCATTTTGCTTTCTGTTTTGTTCTGGTCGGCCGCTTTGCCGCGCGCTAATCCTGACAATAGTTAAAACCTACGGAAGCGTAGATGAAATGCCATAATAAAGCTTCTTTGAATCTGTATTCGATATTTGGCCGCTGTCTCGTCGATTACTTTTAAATTTGCTGGGGTCTGCGTGGTGTCGGCTGCAGAAAATGTCAGAGAGCCAAACACTAGCACCAAGATTTTTTTTCTAAATAGCTTAATTTGAATCTAATTATTATCATAAAACTGTCGTGTTGTACACAGTCGCAGTCAAGTTGCTGGAAGCAATTTTTCCCCTTCCAGGCTTCGGATTGATTACAATGTTTGTTTGTTCTCTTTTTTAATATTTTCCATTCAAATCGACTCATCAGTAAAATATTGAAATTAAAGATCTTAATTAATTCACTTATATCATAAAATTTGTTTGCTATTCAGATCATTTTTTGAAGAAAAAAAATAATACATGAGATTTTCCAAAATTTATCTTATAGTTGTGGAAAACATCTTCTGTCCCATAAATGAAAAAGAAAGAAAAACTTAAAACTTATTAACAAGTTATAAAATTTAGTGAAAACTTAGACGTAAAACTTATACAACTTGACGGTTGTAATGAAAAACAAATAAAATTCGTAAATATAAAATTTGTTAGGGTCAGTTTCAATTCAAATTTCTTATCAGTAACTTTGTCATACACACTTGAGTATTTAAATACGTACGTTTACTTCAAAGGTGGAAATTGTAATGTTCGTGAAATAGATGAAAGTTTATTTAATTTGTGCAATTAATTTTTTACCTTTTCAATATAATCTTCATTTTGAAACACTTATGTCATTGAAGTCCACATTAACCGTATAGAATATTATATAGTAAAGTTTCAGTTAAATTATTAGTGTCAGTTTACATATTATTAATTCATTCCCATAAATATGGTTACACCTATTCACGAACCTGTCTGCACCGACACAAAATACATATCAAAACACGCACACGAGCGTGGGTGTGTCGGTGTGTTAGATCTCTGGGTGAAATGGCTTTAATCAAATGAAGTCCGTCCGTCATAACGGGAACTGTCGTTCTTTAAACCTCGAGGACTGGCGCTACAGATTCACAAACTAAGAAATGTACCAAGTGAAAGAAACTATATCACTTGTGATCTTTTTAAGAGTAACAACAACAGAAACGGATAACTCGAAGAGAAAACAACATAATCAAATTTTGGCGTACTACACTACTTTAAGCAGAAGATTGAGAAGGAAACCCCCATCCTTACAGGAAAGAGTGATAGTAGCCTCTTGACTTTAGGAACATATTTTTCCTGAGAAATTGTCTTATAAATTTTAACCGACAGTACCACTGATTGCCACGGTCAAAGAAAGCTGAATGTATCCCTGTAATAAATCAGCTGATTGTAATGACAAACGATATTGCAGGCTTTAAGAAAGGTATATTCAACTGAGAATACGAGGTTCATGTATAGTGTCATTTTATAGTCCCATTAAACAGAAATATCTCTCTCAAAGAGGAGAGTAACAAAACAAGGGGAGAGCATTCTTTATTATTCATAATACTGATATTACCATTAACATATATATATATATGTATGTGTGTGTGTAAACTACAAACATGAATATCTTACAAAAACAGTATAGCATATAAATGAGTAAATCGTCAATTTAGCATTTTACTTTGCTCTCTGATCTTATAGCATTTATCCGTCTTTCAACAATTATATCTTAATATTTATACAGTTTTTGATTTTTATATAACTTTCAGTGTTTTTCATTGGTTCCAAAATCCTTTTTTTTATATGGTTTTCTGCTCTCATATACATATATTTTAATGACAGCATATTAGTCTATTTTTGATTGATATCTGAAGAAACTGAGGCCATTCTATTAATTTGTTTTATTGCTATCAGCATTGCCTTATTTGGAGCCGTATTACCTTGCAGGAATATACAATGTTTTGTTTTTTAATCAGAGCTTCATATTCGTAACCAGTACCATGCAAAAACATCTATTTCACGAACATTATAATTTCAACCTTTGAAGTAAAGAAAGTTTCGATGCTATACCCAAAATTCTTTGCTACCCGTACTCGACATCAGTCCAACTGCCTATCTATCTATATCTCTCTTTGTATATATATATATATATATATATATATATATATATATATATATATATATATATATATATATATATATATATACTATAATTATTATTAATTCAAACGTTATCTATTTGATAATCTTATTCATGTTTAACAGTATTTGCTCGAGAAAATTTAAGAAATTTTCAGTATACCAAATTTATTGCTCCTTTGTTCCGTGTCACTCTATTTATGTTTATTCGTCGCTCTGTAAATATTTTAAAATTGTCGATGTCACGTTCGATGATTACCGATGGAATAAAAATGGATGGTGTGATTTTATGACTTTTTCTGGCCTAACTATTTAACCAACTCTTTAACCAACTCTTTAACCAATCAATTTTTGGTCTCAGCAGTAAATAACAACTTGCCATTTTTTTCAAAATGAAAATAGAACAAATTAATGCTCAATCAGCATCAGATGTTTTCTTTGTTTTTTTTGTTTTTTTTTTGTTTTTTTTGTTTTTGTTTTTGTTTTCTTACATTAAGGTTCACCCGATACATGCCCGGTGGCCACTTGATTTAGAGGGCTACGTTAGGAGTACTTTTGTGTGCATAGGAGATAACGCTTAACCCGAGACTTTAACAGGTTAAAATTGTAGCGATCGGGAAAGCATCCTATTGGGAGTCGGTTCCACACAACAGTGGTTCACAGCAAGAAGCTGTTTGAAAGAAACTTACTTCTCACTGATGCAATGCAGAAGGAATGTGGGTTGTTTGCTACTATGTAAACGGCATGGCGTATTCTTCACGTGTATGTACTTTGTCCGAACACTTTCCCTGAAAGTAACGGTAGAGCAGCATGAGGCTTGACACATACAGCCTGTGGGATTGAAGGTTGGAGAAGAAACCGTAACCCACAATGGCTCGAAAATACTTTTTATGGGTGCATTTATCTTTAGAACAATGAAAACATGCAAGCCTTGTCGTTGTCTGTATGACAGAAGTACGTTTTCTTGGTAGGTACATAGTTTCAGACTTGGGGGAACAATTTATTCTAATACTTTAAACGAAAAACATCATGAATGTGATATCGCTCTACGTAAAACCTCAGATATTGTAATAGACAATATCGTATACCAGTCAAAAAGACTAATGCCACCCGTGGCTCTAAGATAAAAACATGTCATCTTATGCCCCGACTGAAAAAAATGTATCTCTGAATAAGAGAAATTCTACAAGGGATTAACGTAACTTGCATTGTAGAGAAAAAAGAAGAAAAATTGTGCGTTTTTTTTATTATTATTTATTTTACTGGCACCTCCAGTGATTTTAAACGCCACTGTCCCTTTCAATCTTGAAATAGAAGTCTAAAAAAAAAATGGGGATCTCTTTTGCTCAAAAATATATTCCTAAATACACATTTTGACCTAGCCATGAAAATTCGAAATTCATGATATACCCCAAATGAAGTAACCAAATAAATTATTATATTCGGGATCTCAGATACTTAGTTTAGGTAGTTTGTCACAGGTGTCAGATTATATTATTCCTCTTTTGAATCAGAACATGGGCATTTCTTAACAAAATGCCCAGCCGCCCGATTCCGCACACATAAAACACGAACTGCTGAAATATTCAAGCTTAAAAATGTAAATATATTATTCAAATCTTTTAATCTTTACCATAGCAAAATATGAGAATCAAATAATATTAGATATTAGCAAGACATTTCCAAGAATATCTAGACGAAAAATGATCACCCTGTAGGACTAAATGCCTTTTGTAATAATTGACAGTAAAAATTTAACAAACAGAAGCCGAAGAAACTGGAGGAAGACGAAACAACAAGGAACATTTTTTAAAAAGTAGTCAACACTCTATAGAAAACAATATTTCGAAAAACGTGAAAACCTAATTTAATAATAAAAACAATAAAAACATTGTCTTGAAATGTGGAGAAGAAGAAACAAAACATACTACAATTAAAAGCAAAATAAGTCATGTCCAGATCGAGTCAATTTTCAACTCTGAACAAACTAAGCTAAAGACGCTTAGGTGTAAAACATACACAATTGTCCATATGTGCATTACAATATCTTTCCCCAGACATAAACAATAAGGTACCGAAGGGTGATGAAATAAAGGGCGCTATAAAATGCTGAAGAACAATAATGTATCAGTTGACATTGAGGATTTTAAGGGGTTTAATGGTGGCATATATGTTAGCAAACTACTCCAGAAAATAGCTTACCTCTCTAATAGAAAATTCTATACCTGCTATATCGATCTAACGATAGTATACGACCACATGAATAGAGACATTTTCTTTTCATCCGTTAGAAATCTGACAGAAGATCTATATCGATCCACAGCGGTGTGTATGTCGGGTGAGAACTCCAGTAACGAAACATTCTAAACTTCATCTGGAATACAAGGATAAATTGAGAACTCTAATCTATTTAATCTCATCCTAGTCTATGCTCTGTGCATATACAAGCACAGATATGAAAAGATGAGTGTTAGTTCCAATCCTTTATGGAATGATTACAAAATATTATCCTCTTCCTAATTTATAGGCAGAAACACACAAATGCATTCTGGGATTTCTTTCTACACAATAAAATAGTCCGGTGCTCGGTTTCATCCGACTCAGTCCTGGTCTCTCTTGCTTTGAAGTTAGAATGTTGAATGTGTATCAACCCGTATTCTAAGTTTGTGAACGTTTTGCCAGACAACTGTTGCTTTGTCTTATTAATGTTAATTTAAATTGCATATATTGTTTACATCCTTTATATTATTTCGCCCTGTTAGTTTTTTTCTTGCTATTGTTTATTGCAAATTTGTCAATTCTGTTTGATGGCAGGTCTGCCATTTATTTACATTTAACCATCGCCACTCACTCTACCATTGGAATTCATCACTTGAACATCTCATACCGTATCCAGAATGAATCTACTAGCATAAAACAGGGTCTTTGCTTTCCTTCCCGAGGTTCAAATACAAAGGTTGAGACAGAGTTATGCTGATGACATGGACATTCATAAGTGGCTCAAGAATGAAATGAATTATTGGCATGTTCTTCCAATATTCCAAAAAATAAACCCGAAGATAAGACTTTAAAAAACTAAAAGAAAATGTTCTGAAAATGGAATAAAAACGATGGTGTTTCGTACTCCAAATCCACCATAAAAACTAGGATGTGTTATTAGAATACATTAAACATTTCAAATATCTTGCTGTATGGATCAATTTCAATGATATATAAGTGACAAGGAAAACTGAACATAGAATATATTGTATTAAGAGTCAGTACTCCAAAATCAAAATATTAACCTTAAATAACATCGTTAGATCGAGGTTTTCATATGGATGTTGGACATGTCACCATACATATTCTGAATTATCTAAATTGCCTGCTGTGTTCAACTGCTTTCTCAGATCAATGGTATAAAAAATGTTTTCGAGAGAGTTAAGCGTATAGGTCGAATCGAGGACAAACTTTCTTCAAACCTTATGAACTGGTGCTAGAGAAACAGAAACAACGAATTGTAATAGATAAGAGAAACGGCATCACATGAACGCCATCAAATGCAGCAAAATCTGAAATCGATAGCACATGTAATTCGAGGAGAAAATAATAGCATAAGGAAAATGCAGACGTTCGACACAAGCTCAAGCAAAAAGCAGGATAATAGATATTGGATTTGAAAAACCTTTTTTTCTGAAAATTTTTTTCAAGACAAAGATTTTATAAATTACCACCGATAATGTCACTGACTATTCGTTTAATGAATGCCTAAAATTTACAGATAAAAAATGGTTAATATTACCATTACCCTCAGCATATACTTAACTTCTGAGTATTACATGGTAATTTTTCGGATTAGCTCTTCGCTATGGTACCTAGACTTTTTGAATTTATACGCAGTACTAGAGTGGCAACTAGGTCGCATCATTTTACAGTGGAGATGGCTAGATGTAACCTTAAGTTCTATGCAAACAGTTTCTTTTCTAGTATTTCTCTCTTGTGGATCGCCGTTTCCAGACAAATTTTATCTTCAAAAATACAATGTCAATCGTCATCTACATTTTTCTTCTTTTGGTCTCGCTCCTTTGTAAAGTTTCTGTTTTTTTTTTTGTTTTTATTTTTATACGGTCATCAACGCCTTGTTTCTTAGTGGCTTTACTAAATTATTTAGGGTGAACTCAATTGAAAATATATCAATATATATCAAATGTATATAAATTCAGTTAGATTATTTATATATTGAGATATATTAGATATCTATATCTATATCTATCTATCTATATATATATATCTATCTATATATATATATATATATATATATATATATATATATATCTGTATATATATATATATATATATATATATATATATATATATATATATATATATATATATATATATATATATATATATATATATATATATATATATATATATATATGTGTGTGTGTGTGTGTGTGTGTGTGTGTGTGAAAAAAATATATAGAAAATAGGAAAGAACTCGTTAGGTAAATAATCCAAAGTTCTTTAGTATTTTTTTATTATTTTTAAAAATAGTGTCCGATACAAAAGTAGAGCATAAATATAATTATTTATTTAAAATATGATTCCAACACGCTACACGAGAACTCTTATGTAGCGTGTTGGAATCATATTTTTTAAATAATTAATATATATATATATATATATATATATATATATATATATATATATATATATATATATATATATATTGGAATAGTGATACTGGTCGAGACTACAGTGTTCTCTCTACTAAACCCATGTAATATCTGTGTTATTCCATACCTGTGTTCGCGTTCTTTTTATTGGTTCTACCTTCGACTATCACCATGGTACAAGGAACGGCACCATAACATATATATATATATATATATATATATATATATATATATATATATATATATATATATATATATAAGTAGTAACCTTTGTCTATCTATCTGTCTGTCTGTTATTAAACTCCACCTAGGGTTCTTGAGATAAACCACGGATAACTATATATATTCTGAAAGTACATCACGCAGGGTACTTGGATAAGTATATTCATTTTGATCAAAGGGTGTCCACTGCCCCACCTCTGATTGTTTTTTCCTCTGATATAAATTATTTTTAAATTTAAACAAAGAAATGACTACTAGGGTACTTGTATAACTATATAATATTTTGATCAAAAATGATATCCGGTGGGGGACACAACCACCCCACGGACTCGTTTCCCTTTGATTTAAGTTATATTTAAATTTGAATGGCATGGCTTCTATCCGAAATATAGAAGGAGAAAGCCAGAAGATGAAGGTCAAATCGGCAACCTCTAAATTTGACAATATTGACCTCAAGTTAAAGAAGAAATCACCAATTAGTGGGTAGTACCTTACAATATATATTTGTTTCGACAAATCTACGGTTATATTGCAATAAGCGCACCAATTCATTCAATGAGATATTGCATAAAATGCATATCAAAAAGGTCAGATCTAGCTGTTTTTGCACACGCCATCACTGAATTTTATTCCTTTTGATTTAAATTAAATTTAATTTTTAACAAAAGAATGACTCATAACCAAGATATAGAAGGAGAGAGCAAGAAGATTGTGATCACATCGGCAAGATTATTGAGTCATACTGAAATGCATCATTTTTATTCACAAATTATAACAATGATTTAAAATCAATCATCATTTTCAAAAAAAAAACAAAACTATGTGTGACATGCAACAAGGCGCTGGTAATTCGGCTAGTTTATTCATATAACACCCCCCACACATACAAACACATACACACACATATAAGTCAATACTGGCGACAGACTGTTACATGTTTAAAGTATATTTTAGGCCTTAATATTGAGTTCAAGCAGGAACAAGGCTGAACTACTAATTCTGATGTACATTCAAGTGAAGGCAACTTTTATTTAATAATACTTTGTTTCATGCGTTTCTTCTTATGCAATATTTACATTCATTTTCTTTTATATGTTTTTGAATATACTGTATTCAGATATAACGCCTTATTCAATGCTTCCTAAATGTGAAGGCAATAGCTCTGAGGATTAATTTTATACGATTTTTGATTAACAATATTTATATATCCCTTGTCCTTAATGTTAGCTAAAAGGTGTCTATAATTAATTCAATTATTTAATTATTACATTGTAAGTAGAATTTAAATAACATTTTCTTCCACATTATTTTTTTTAAATAGACAGCCAAAAAGCTATAATTTTTGGAAAGGATTATTCTGTTGTTTTCTTTAATGCTGAAAGGAGATCTTCTTTTTTATCGCCTAAAGTCTGTCTGAAAATGCTTCAATTCTGAAGTACGTCTAGTAACGAGGAAAAATATCAATGGTTAAGCACGGAATTTTGTTTCATTAAAAATAACTTAATTAGTTCTTTAAATAAACGATCGGTATCCACTCAGTTTATTATGCACTATACAAACAGAACGAAGTGGTCTTCAACGTACAGCTACGTGTCTCCAGCGCGTCACGGTCCTCTTTGATATTTGGACGCAACGGCCCTGTTAAATGAAGGCATTGTTTCCTATTCATATATATATATATATATATATATATATATATATATATATATATATATATATATATAAAGAAAGAAAGAACAGTAAGATATATAACCCGGTGTTCTTATAGATATTTTTTATATATATATATATATATATATATATATATATATATATATATATATATATATATATATATATATATATATATATATAAAGAAAGAAGAGTAAGATATATAATCCGGCGTTCATATAGATATTTATATATATATATATATGCCGGTTGTAGCAAACACACACATTTTTCCTCGGACACCGATTTGTTCTACTACAAGTCGAGCTATCCGAGGTTATTCCAAGCGAGTACCAAGATATATATATATATATATATATATATATATATATATATATATATATGTAGTTGTATATATAGTTGTATATTTAGGCAGAAATCCTTCGTTTATACTTGTTTCATTGAAAGCGACAGACAAGGTACAACGGTTAAGCTTTTTATTTAATTTTTTCTTGTGTTCGAACATGAGCTTTTTCTTGACAACGCGTGTGTAAAAACTGTCCAAATGTTTTATAGTTTCGAGCGCTTTCAGTTATACCTTTAGCCATTATCAAGGATGATTCAATTTTTCAGCTTAATTGCGTGCGTGCATTATGTATATTATTATTGTGTTATAGGGATGTTTTAATTTCCGAATACGGTTAGCACCTTTCTGTCCTTTGTAACTTTCTGTCCTATTGTAAGAAGGTGCCTCATACGTTTCATGTACGATTTCATTTTCAAGTTTTTTTTGTTTTTTTTTCGCTGTCATAGGTTAAACTCCTCTCTAATCGTCTTATTAATCGAGTTGGAACTGTTTCTAATTGGTCTCGTTAGCTTTAAGTTGAAAAAAATGATTCCTCTTATTCTTGAACCAGTTCCTTCTTTTTGAAACTTGTCCACCGTTATCTTGATGGTTCTTGAATGAACGTTAAAGATGGAATTCAGAGTATGAATATTGGCACAATTAATGAAGGTCTGAATGATCTTTTTCCCTTTGACCATTGCCCAGTTAGGAAAACAGTGGGCCTGACACAAAATAATATTAACTGTTCTTTTTTGAGTTGAATAACTGAAAGGGTTTTTTCAGTGATTCTTACGAGAAATGGTGTCAAGTTGGCTAAACGTTTCATCTATAAGCCTGGAAAAACAAAGTTTTGTATTTTGTTAGGTAATAAATATTATGTAGGATGGACAATTATGCTATATACGCGATTTAGACAATTTTGCTCTTACACGATTTGGACAATTTTGTTGCTACACGCGGTATATATATATAAATATATATATATATATATATATATATATATATATATATATTACGATAAACGTGCAATCAATTTACAAATACATGAATTATTCACACAAAACTAATGCAAAGGTTAATGATTTAAATGGCGAGACATCCATCATCGCAAACAATTCAAATAATATACAAAAACCTCCGTATCCGTTATGAATGAAATGATCCTTGTTTATATAAATTTCTGCCGTATTAGTTCTTATTTTTACTACAAGCTTTCGTCTGTTCCTACAGACATCTTCAGGTATAGAATAGATGTTGTTCTTGTTTTTCTCTTAGTAATAAGAGGACAACGAAAAATATATGTATTGTTGTATCCGAAATGCTATTGAAAATGAGTTATTGTTTTTTGAGCGCGCAGAAGCAACGCTGAGTTTGATTTTAAATTTTAAAGGTTGTGCGTTCATATAAAATATATGGTGATGAACATTTTTTACTGGTAAATTTTTCTGTTAAAATGGCATGAACTATATTGTTCAATAATTACAGTAATGTCGCACTTATTACCCAAAAGTCGCACTTGGATCAGTTAAAAAAGTTTGAATTAGTTTTTGTGTGAATAATTCATGTATGTATATATATATATATATATATATATATATATATATATATATATATATATATATATTTATATGTACCGTGTGTAGCAGCAAAATTGTCCAAATCGTGTAATATATATATATATATATATATATATATATATATATATACAGCGTGTAGCAGCTAAATTGTCCAAATCGTATAACAGCAAAATTGTCTAAATCGTGTATATATGTATATAACTTATGCATCTATAAGATTCTATGTAACGTTGGCAAAATTTTGTAAACTTTTAATAATATCTTCTATTTGAGAATAATAACTATGTTTTAACTCAATAACTGATTGATTAATTAGTTTGGCTTCTACGGCGAATCAACTATTTGCAGGTTCTTTAAACCAGGAAATATGTTTACATTGTAATATTCTTGGGAGGAGGTGCTAATAATGATATATTAATACAAGTCTTACTAATTAACCCAAGTTGGAGGAGAAAAGATGGATTCTTAACTTTCAAATGGTATTTTCACGTAAGTGAGCAAATCCAACAAGAATTGGAACAGCTCTCTCCCATTTACAATTACGAGCCATTATCAATTCCGACATACGCACATCCAAGATTACACCACATAGTATTTCTCAGCGATCACTTATCTATGTACTGACCAAACCCAACGTTGCTTACCTACAGTCATCGTACGGAAACCGATGTTTAACGTGATATGGCCGTAAGCCTTAACTCACCAAATATAGAATACATATCTGTAGGATTTTCGGACACGTTAGGTATTTTTTTTTCAAATTTTAATAATATTCTTTATTGTTACTTTTATAATTACTTTTTATTATTACTATTTAAACCATTTTAACCAACGGAACTTACTGAGACGCGTGGTGGGGTATTGAGTTTGAAAGAATATAAAGAAAAGAAAACTTTTACTATTGAGAAATGATAACACAAAAAATAAACATAACGATTGACATTGCACTTAAACTTTTGAAATTCAAAGTTGACTTGAAATCATGAAACTGGAAGAGAGTTCCACACGTGAGAAGTACAAGAGAAAACACTAATAGCATATGACTTACGGTTACGTATAGAAATTTCAAGTCTATAATGATGAGAACTAACGGCCAGTCTAGCAATGCACTCAAATTCGTAACTTCGACGTACCAAAATATGAGATCTCATTAACACTATAATATAAGCCAATGATTTTTAGAAATCATTTTTATCGATTATATTAGTCGTTTAACGATTTGCATGTTTCGAAAGATGGTCATTATTGTTGAAATATTAAGGCCACTGTTCGTATTTATAATAACATTTATTAACTATAGAATAAAATCTAAGCATTGTTTGAATTTAAAAGTCATTTTAAATAGAGACATCATTGACAAAGGTAAGTTTTCTTGATAATGCCAAGTATATTCGTTTCTCTCATATTCACTCATTTCTCACAGGAAAGTGTCTATAAATTGCTCTCAAGCTAAATACATTTTTTAAATTTAAAAAAAAAAATCCCCCATTAGTGCGGTTTATTTTCCATTTATGATTAAGCTATTTCGATTCTTCGAAATTCATTATTACTTAGTTTCGTTCATATATTTTTATTGTCTTATTTCCAACAAAATATACATCCCCACGTGTCTGGTTGTATTTCTCCTGCAGCCATTACATAGGAACAATTACATTCATCTTGCATGACTTGTAAATAAATACAAATGTCAGGAAAATAATAATAAAAAAAAACTGTCACCCGATACTTCACGTCTGTTGCCTTCGTTCCATCTCCATCTGAAACTCTCAAATTTCCTGTTTCCTCTTGAGTTACACAATTTCTCCCAGCAAAACGGGCCACCGTTCAGATTGGACGTTCTTTTAGGATCACAATCTGATAAATTTGCAGAAGAATTGACGGGACAAAAATAGTTAATGAAGGCCAATAAGAGGAAACTGAACAGAATCGGCAGATTCTCATGAAACCCCCAAATTATATATATAATATATATTTGTAATTAAAAGGAAAATATGTTTTGTTCTCTCTATATTTCATTCAGTAGATAAATATATACAGGAAAAAAAAGACAAAAAGAAAAATTACGTTAGCTGACAAGTTATGTCCTCTCATGGACTTTATTGAGGCAAATGAAATGTTATTTTTTGTGACAAGTATTTAAATAAAAAAAATTATTATTGGGTTTACAAAATTATATATAAGCCTTACTTTCTCTGACGATCCGTTTAGGTCAAACCTAGGTAGGTTTGTCTGGCTCACTAGGTGTATACACACACACACACACACACACATATATATATATATATATATATATATATATATATATATATATATATATATATATATATATATATATATATATATGTGTGTGTGTGCATGTGTGTGTATAAATTACTATTTATGTTGTATTGGGATTGTTTTATGTGCTATATGTTTTGAATATTATAAGATATTGAACTGTAAAACTCCACGTCAATAAACTTGCTCTTTTTTTCGAAGACGGTTTCCAATTTGCCTCTTCAACAGTCCGTCGGTGGCTGTTAGAACAAGACTACAAATCTTATAAACGAAGGCTTAAGCCACTAATAAGGAAAGCCAGCAAACCCAAGAGACTTGAATGGGCTCACTATTACAAAAATTTCCCCGTCGAATATTGGAAGAATGTTCTCTTCTCCGATGAAGCGAAAGTTGAGCTAAATTCAAAGCATAAGCGATCTAAAATCCAAAGAAGAGGCTTTGAAAGCTTTTTGAATTTATCAGTAAGTACTGTCAAGCATCCTTTCAGTATAATGTTCTGGGGATGATTTTCTTTTCATGGAACTTGTTTCTTAAAACCTATTGAAAAGACCCTCAGGAGCGAACAGTACAAGAGAATTTTAGAGTCTTGTCTCCTCCCTTCTGCTGAAAGGGTGCAAATCGACCCCACCAAGCTCATTTTTATGCAGGATAGTGCTCCCTGTCACAAATCAAAATTGATGAAGGAATACTGTGATGAGAAGCAGGTGAGTGTTATGACATGCTCTCCCACCCAATCTCCTGACTTTAAACCCATAGAAAACTTATGGAGCATTATAAAGTACAGGCTCTTGAGAAAGCATATGAGCAAGAAACAGAATTTGACTGTGAATTTCATATCCGAATGTAATTCAATGCTTGGAGATGAGATTTTCCAGAACCTAATCAAGTCAATACCAATAAGGGTTGAAAAGGTTATTCAAAATAAAAGAGGACCCATAGATTATTAAATATTTCGAACTATATTACCTATTATAAATAAATTATACCTCTATTATTCTTTATTTAAAGCTCTGCGGTTATGTTTCTATTGATTACTAGTTGCAGGAAATAAATGAGTCACTTTTGTTTTGCACAGAGTTATTCCCTAAATCCCATTTATATCCAAAATTGTAATTATCAATAGAATACCTTAGGGCGAGTAAACTTTTTTCACTAGGTGGTCGGGAAGGGGTCTTTATATTAGTAAGATTAAAAATCAGTTTAACCCCAAAAACAATAGGCGAAAAAAATTTTAAGTAAAAAAAATCAGGTGAGTCACTTTTATCGAACAGCACTATATATATATATATATATATATATATATATATATATATATATATATATATATATATATATAATAGAAAAGTTAATAGAGTGGAGAATTAAGTATAGAAAATTAGATCAGCCGATTCCACTAACTTGGTTTCAAACTTTCGGTATTTTCAGGCGATTTCGACCTCTCTCTCTCTCGCACTCCACACAAACACACACACTTACACACACACACTTACACACACACACTTACACACACACACTTACACACACACACACACATATATATATATATATATATGGAGCAGGAATATGTGTTCAATTAAACTAGCTCAATATGGCATGTTATGGTGATTTACTAAGCGCATCATATATGTGGCATAAAGCCGAATATATGAAGCACCTAGTGAGATTCGAACCTGCTAACCAATACACCACGCCGAGGCGTCCTACACCGATGTTACGTTTGTTTAATTTTTTATTATATTATGCTCAGAAATTTTCCCACATCCAAAACTTTGATTTTATCACTTCTATGGAGATATGTTTTTTAGTATCATTGTAATATTTTTGGGAAGGATATATTTCTGATTTAAATATACGTGTACCGTATCTGATTTCAGCGTTAATGAGTTGGGTCTTATCGTGGTCTCGCGAGAGTTCAGTTTTTCTGATAATACACAGTATCTTCGTCTGGTTAATACTGTCCGTGATGATAAAATGAGATGTTCGAAAGCACTGGAACAAAAACGAAAATCAAGAAATTAGGCGACACTCTTTATAGAATGGATCCGAATGGACGACAATTTATGAACAAACTGTAAAGTATAGACAGACAGAACATGACTTTCCATTTTATAAATCTTTTGGGAATACATACATATATACGTACATACATATGTAAATACATACATACATAAATACATGCATACGCATATATATATGCATGATGATTGTCACCTGTTTACAGAAGAAGACCATCTCTTCTCTCAGTAGCTTTTACTTTGCGTTTTTCATTCAGAATTTTGCTCTTTCCGTCATTTATACCTGTGTTAACGCCCTGGTATAGACGCTTAAGTTATTCTTAAGGCCATCTTCACTTTAACAACTTCTCTTACACGCGTGACAAGCCTGAAAATGTGTCATTTTTATTTATGTCGGAAATTTGCCTGTACCTGTGTCGTTTGAATTCCGTGACAGACTTACAAACCTTGTCACAAAATTCTCACAAGTAACATGCACGTATTTCAGGTAGTGTTACATTCCCAGGATTTTGCACCTGATCGTTCTGGTGTGATCTCATGTGACTGACTAAAGTAGTCACCGAGAGGATGATTTTCAACAAATGCTAATATGTGTACTGGGTACTAATAGCTCTGGGATTTGTTCTATTTCTTCCGACCTAATCATGCAATTTTGGATGGAATGTTCAATTATGTTCTGCTCAAAATTGCTGCACCTTTCCCAAATCAACCTTCACCAGCCATACCTATTTCGAGCAACAGATTCAGAATCTTCAACATTAACGCCAAGACTCTTTAGTTTACATTTAGCTATATCGTTGAAACGCTTTTTGCGCTCATGAGCGGATCAATTACATTTTAACAGCTCGCCATAGAAAAGTTCATGGGCAATCTATCATCCCCCATACGTGTCAGATAACCTGTCCAGAACATTTGATTACGGAGAAACAGTTTCTCTATGCTGACTATATATATATATATATATATATATATATATATATATATATATATATATATATATATATAATTTTTTATTAAAAAATATGATTCCAAATCGCTACAAAAAAGGTCTCATGTTTCAAAACATGAGCCGAAAACTTCAAATAATCCTTTAAATTAAATTGAGTTTAAATTAAAATGGGCTCCATTCCATCTTCAAGCGAAATTTTTGTTGGAATAACGTATATCTGAAATTTACTTATTTTAAAAATTGAAATCAAAATCTCCATGGTAACAGCTATGGTGAATTGTCTAAATTGCGTAGGCGAGTGTAGGGTGTTAATAATAAGTAGCGGTATAGAGATACTTTCAAGATGTCAAGTCGGGGAAAGGTGGGGGTGTCTAAAATGAAACGGAAGATGTATAAACCTTCGTCTAGTTTGTTTGTCTATGGAGATTTATTTATTTATTTTATTTTATTTTATTATGAAAGGGAATTGTGCATATAAAAAAAAAAACTTTCGTAACGTTTGTTTTATTGACGACTTATAAAGGGTTATCTATTATGTAAGGTATTTAAACTACTTATTTGGGCTATGGATTATGAAGGGTGTTATGTTGTATGCTTGTTTGTAGTTAATTATTCCTACTATGAATCTGAAGATTGGGCTATTTGTTAAACAAGTTATTATAATTTTTTTTTTAATTTTTTTTTTTTTTAACTAATGATTCAAACCAAAAATCTGATGATGCCTACAAAAAACCGTTAACTATAGATAGATAGATAGATAGATAGATAGATAGATATCGTGGGAAATAAGTCTCCATACTGATGGAATTCTTCGAATGGGCATTAACCAAAGTGAACGCATATGCAAATTTTTTCAACTATTGATTTTGTTTACTGAAGAAGCAAATTTTTTACCCCAATGGAGAGGTTAATCGCCAAAACCTACGTTATTGGCGTAATAAGAGTCCGACAAAGATGCAAGGTGCCGCTAAATTAATGGTGTAGGCCGAAATATGGGGTGACAGAATTATTGGACGAAATTTTCTCAGTAGAAATCTTAATGCAGAAAGGTATAACAACCTTACAAGAGGAAATTCTCCCATCCCTGTTAAACGAGGAAGGTTACTACCCACTTTACTTTAATCAAGAGAGCGGTCTACATCATTATGGTCATCAAGTGCGTCGGGATTTAGATCAGCAGTTTCCGAATACTTCGATTGGTCGGCCTGAACCTGTGGAGTGGCCTCCAAGATCGTCAGATCTCTCCTTCTTGATTTCTATCTTTGAGGACACTTGAATGCCATTTTGTATCAGGTGAAGATAGGAGAAATAAATCATCTCAAGCAACGTATCACGAACGCCATTACAAGCATAAATGCAACTGTGTGAAACACGTATTAATATCTGTTTTCGAAACAATGGTATTATATTATGTAAATAAAAACAGTTGTCCAACATAAAATATTTATTTTTTTATGTATATTTCATTGAATCCGACAGACAAGGTACTTTGATTTAGTTTTTTTTATACAATTTCTCACGTTAGCTATATTAGCCGAGCACTTTCGCTTATACATTTAGACATTTTCTTGGTTGAAATATATCAACCGTTAACAAGAAATAGAATGCTGTATGAATATAATATATATAATGTTTTCATTTGCAAAAAACGGTCAAGATATTGTGTCCATGTTCATAGTTGATATTATCGTGTGTTTTTTTTTTATTTTTATTAATAAGGTTTCTATTAATTTTAGCATTTTTTGCATGTAAATGATGCTTTCATATTTGTATTTCTAACAAGTATGTTACTAATAGGGTCCGGTAGATCTCCATGAGTATTTAAATGAGACATAATTGGGCTATGGTCAGAAAGGTGTAGTGTGAGTCTTCATTTAAGACTGCATGTAGTATGGCCTATATAATTTTTGACAAATTTTGATTGGTCAGGAATACAATTACTTAATGAACATTTAAATCCGTAAATAATATTTCTCCTATTTAATTTTGTTGTAAGAGGTGAATTATTATTTTTAACTATGAATTTAGAGGTTTTAATACATTTTGAAAGAAATAATTAATCTAATTTTTTTGCTATTGTCAACTGGTATTGTGTATTTTTTTAATAATATGCTTAATTCTAGTTTTGTCTTGTTTGTAATATTCGTTCATTTGATTTTTATAAAAAAAAAAAATCTTGAAAATGGTCAAATGCATAGCCAAAAGCGCTCGAATACAAAGAACAATTGAACAGTTTTTTTTTATATAATTCATCATCCGAAAAAAAAAATAATAGATCACATGAGAAATTGTATAAAAAACTAAATCAAAGCACCTTTTCTGTCGTATTTAATGAAATATGCATGAAAGAAGGATTGCTGCCTGAATACACCATTTTTTTATATGTAAAGAAACTATGACCCACTCTCTACTTGCCGTTTCGTTTTATAAAACCTATACTTGCATATATTTAACAAGTTTAAATTGCATATATTTATACAGGTTTATATTGCAAAAAAGGCATTTTTAATGATGGATTATAGAAAAATTTAAGGGACACACACACACACACACACACACACACATACACACACACACACACACACACACACACACACACACATATATATATATATATATATATATATATATATATATATATATATATTGTCATCTACATACAGAGTGTTTCGTTATATCAATATGGTAAGACATCCGCTTGCCTCAAGCCAGGATCGAAAACCGGATGATTTGGTAGTCGGTGATTTTCCACTATGTATCGGCTCCCGGCAGAGAGAAAGGTGAAATTTCACGTATTTATTTTTAATAAACATGTCAGTGACTCAGAGTGCACGATTCATAGAAGACCATTGCATTATTAACAATAGTAATCAGTGTTTATAAATTTGCGCTTTCTCTCAAAGTTCTCGACCGTAATACATTTTTCGAGGGCGTATATATATTGCCATCCACAGAGAGACTCTGTTACACACACACGCATATATATATATATATATATATATATATATATATATATATATATATATATATATATATATATATATATAAGGAAAAATATGATACAGTGGAAAAATGTGACGAGGCGTTTCCTCCTTTGGGACCTCGTCGGCCTAAAGCCGTGCCTACGTTGATACGACTAAAGTACGAAACACATCACACAAAAATAGTTCCACTTTGTCATGAAATTTGGTGAAATATTTCTGCTATATAAAATTTTATATATGATTTTTACACAGAAACACCCACCTACCTGCACACACCCGCACAGACACATCCATAAATATCTCACATTTCAAATTTGAATGTAAAAAATAGCGCCACCTATCAGAAAGTGTATAAATATAAGTTCTGATTCAATAGATTTTTCCAAACATCAGGACTTTATGAGCGTTACACCACAAACTCTCCCTGTTGTGTATGTGTTTGTGTGCTTGTGTGCGAGCTTTTGTGTGCGTGTGTGTGTGTGTGTGTGTGTGTGTGTGTGTGTGTGGTGATCGCAAAAATCGGAAATTTTACTAAGATGGTTTATTTGCCGAGTTCACCAGTGCCATCTGTATCTGTCGACATTTCTCCAGCGGTACATAAATAAAGACATTTTCTATCAAATTTTGATTTCTTTTAGGAAAGGCCTTTCACTTTTTATATTCACCGAAATTTTGTCTAATCTATCTCTGTCTCTGTCTATGTCTCTCTCTCTCTCTATATATATATATATATATATATATATATATATATAGTGTGTATACATACACGCACGCTCGCACACACACACACACACACACACACACACACACACACACACACATATATATATATATATATATATATATATATATATATATATACGTGAGTATATGCTGCGAACCATCACGTATATGCTGATACTTACTATATTATGAACTATTTAAGCAGAAAGCGAAAAATCCTTAAATAACTTCAGAAGTTTCTCTACGAAGAAAATTCTAAAACACATAAACGAATATATGCAATGCTCTTCTGAAAAAAGATTTCCAAAGAAAGAAAAAATTGTCCAAAAATGTTATTTCTTTTGCAATATTTGTACCCAATAAAGAATATTTATCAGATGCTAATAAATTGAAAAGAGAAAAGTTTTCAAAATTATTGAATATATTTCTCCGGCCTCTAATATATTATTCTGGACGCTTAAATTTACTAAGCGAATTCTATACCTGGCTATGCGTCAATATGTTTTACTCAAGACGTACGAATGTTTGCTTTCAGACAACCTAAGCTTACATGAAGCAACACAAACGTTTAAGCATACTAAAGTATCTATATCGCTTTGATAATGTGCACATATAAATATTTTTAAGTGATTATTTACGCCATTTTTACACCAATTATTTGCCATGCATTTGGTTATCTCAGTTTAAATTATGCCTTTAGATACATCAATTTAAGTTTTAGTTGTCAAGGTAAATTAACTGAAACTAAAATAGACAAAAGCAAGAGACGTAGAATTAGAACAATCAACTCTCGTAGATTAAATAAAGGGCTCCGTTCGAAATTCAAAGAAATATAACCTTAAGACGGCCGGAGTGTACAACGGCCGAAATTTCAGGAATATGGCAATAAATTTGAGGACAACAGTCCGAATAATGAAAATAATGTAAATAATTACATAACCTCATCTCAAAAATATATAGACAGCTGTTCAAGCAATAAATGTTTTCACAAAACGACTTTCCTTCTGATGTGCTTCCGTATAGTTTCGTGAAAATATTTTCTCCTGTGTTAGTTTTTACAGCCTATGTTTTGTATATATGTGTTGCTATTTGAACAGACTTACGTGGTTTGGTAAAAATCATTTAAAAATATTAGAATTCATCTTTGTTTATTATTTATCTCTTAAATCAAGGGTCGGAAACCTATAGCTCGCGGACGGATCCGGCTCGCGAAGGCATTTTGACCGGCCCGCGAGCCTGATTACCAATGACTCTATTTTTAACATGAGAGACGAGGCTTTCGAATTAGACTATCTGCCAGTCATATTTCATGAGAGGTATTTTACCAAGTTGCGTTGACTACGTTTAATGTCAAATAATGGATACATATTTGTTATTACCCTTGGCTATATTAAAAGATAACATAAGCGAAAGGAATGATAAAGTGAAAGAGTCCAGGGAGGGACTGACATGCGAAGTAGCAGAAATCTAAAGACAGTTAAACATACGCGTGCATTATACATACATGCCTCATGAATGTGTGGATGATACCGCATGTGTACGTACGTAAGTGTATATGTTTGCAACTATTTGTACTGGTATGTATGGGTGTATGCGCTTCGTTTTTGTTTGATGTGTTTGCGTGTGTGATTCGTTTGTGGAATAATTTTCAATAACAGTTTCAAACATACTCGTCATAATTTTATCCATTTCACTTCGGTTGATTTTTTTCACTTTGAAGTATTTTGACGTTCCTTGAGGAAAAGTAATTTTTGTTAGGTGTTTTTTTTTAAATTTTAGAGTTTCTTTTTTTTTTCTTACTTCTCAATGTTTATTTCTATTATGGTTTTGAATATTTAGGTTGAGAGGGGTCTGCATATGTAATTTTCCTTAATTTTTCATTAATGGCCTTCGTCCGGCCCGCGACCCGTCATTATAACACGATCCGGCCCGCGGGGGTCGAATGAGTTGCCGACCCCTGGCTTAAATCATAAGCATAAAAAATACTCTAATTTAAGTATTTTAATAGATAACGGGTCGGAATTGAAAATTGAAGAGCTGAGTTCTAATTCCCGTTGGATTTGGTATGTTCACATACGCACAAATATTCTTGGGAAAGGCATGATACCACCTCTTCCCCGCCCAGCTATGGTTTAGATAATGGAACTAGTAACGGTAAAAATGTTAACCCCAAAATATCTAACAATCTCAAAATATTTTCTGGCTTTAAATAACAAGCAAATCTTTGATGAACCGAAAAAAAAAATCAATTGATTAAAAAAATATATTTTCATCAATTATATGTTCTTCATTATTTGCAAGGTCATGTTAATTACCAAGAAAGTTCTTCGATGCCCTTTGGAGAATATTACACTGGCTTTGATGTGAAAAAATATTTCCACGAATTCTTGAATCTAGTTTTCATTATATAAAATTTTCCTCGACATTGCTCTTTGCTACGATCGAAAAAATTAAAAATCAGTTGGTGCAAGGTCAGATTGTCATGGTGTGTGAAGGTAGAAAATATTAAATCGCTTCTATGTTTTGTGGTTATTTTTTATTTTAAGCAGCCTGACATTGCTATGACGAAGAACAAAAAGTTCATTTTGTCCATTCTGTACGCTGCCACAGCCGAGTAAAACCTAGGGTGATTTATTGAAATCCAAATTTGATTTTGGCTGCCACGTAATGGGTCGAACGTATGAGCAACGCAGAGGTCTTAGGTTGCAATCAGGGAGAAGCCTTATACTTAACATCAGAAAGTGGCAGATGAATTTGCTGGGATGCATAATGAGGAAGGATTGCTTGGAGAATCTGATACTCACGGGTCGAATAGGGGGAAAGAGGGACAAAGGGAAGCAGCGTGTAACATACCTGGCGAGCTTTAACTGATGATAGAGAGTGGTCTGGTGTAGAAAGCAGAGGGAAGGAACTTGCTGAGAGCTGCAAGGGATAGAAGGTGGTGGAGAGCTATGATCGCCTACGTCCTGAAAGGACATGGCACATAAAAAAAAGAATATTAATAGGGGAGATAACATATTTATCATTACTATTGACTACAAAAAGTGAAATTTATTCTGACTGAAAATAATGCACACACTTGCATTATATATATATATATATATATATATATATATATATATATATATATATATATATATATATATATATATATATCCAAGTGTAGGATTATGTATACGGAATAAATTCCAATAACCAACAATTACTATTCTTAAAAAGTGCTCAATACATAGTAGAGCACATATAATTATTTATTTAAAATTATAAATATGTTATAAAATCACTACAAAAATAGCCATTTTGTTTCAACAGCTCCAGTGTCTTATCAAGTGATGCTGTTGAATATTTATTCTACATTCAATATCATCACTTGATAAGACACTGGAGTAGTTGAAACAAAATGGTTATTTTGTAGTGATTTTATAACATATTTATATTATAATTTTTAAATAAATAAGTATATATATATATATATATATATATATATATAAAAGTGACTGTTTTTAATTTAGTAAGAAAAGTAGCTGTAATGAAAAAGTTAATTTATATATTAATCATCAAGGTGTACTATAAGAATACGTCGAACTTGTAAACATTTAAAAAGGATTTTAAATATGTTTAAATATAATTCTTGTAGCGACGCATCTAAAGTAAAAAGCAAAATAGTCAGATTATTAATGTTACTCATATTTCAGTAATATATAATCTTTTACTGAAATATTTATGTCGATGACGCCGTATCATGGTCGAAACATCTCAAGAAAAATATATATTTCCCAATTCTTATATTTATTTCTCCTCCCAGCAGATTCTGATTCAAATCTACTTTCTTTCCCTCTCACTCAATGTCTCTTTCAATCTCTCTCACTCAATATCTGTCTATATCTCTGTCACTCACAGATGCAAACAAAGAATCGCTTATATAGTTAGAAAATTGCATATATATTTATAAAAGTTTGTCGAAGTTTTATGTCTTTTTGCTAAACTCACGATTTCTGATCCTTTCCTTAGCATTATATGACTATTTTTTTGTTTGCCCCCACTACAAAACACGTAAATATTGCATATAGGGACAGCATTTGCACAGATATTTTTGCTCTCTGAAATCTCGCTCATATCGGTTTATTCCCGGTAGTCAGCCACTTTTAAAATTCACTTCGAAATACTTATCATGACTTAAAGAGCTCATTTCCGTTTCTACATACTGCTTTAAATTTTCTCTTTCCTTACTATTAACCATATTAAAAGCAACATCGTAAGTTTGTTCACACATTCTTAATAAGAGAACAACACCCCCACGCACGAAACAGAAATATATATATATATATATATATATATATATATATATATATATATATATATATATATATTCTTCATGAATTTTAGATTCTCTGGCAATCACAAATGCCATAAACAATAAGACTGTACGTTCATATATTGGGTAAGTCTCACATCATGATGAGTCATAAACAAAAATGCGTTACCTACCGTAATCGCTTCTTTTCTTACTTCTATGCTTTCACGAGATTTTTTTTTAATTCGGCCGCTGCTTTTTGTCAATAAATCAACAATAAATAATTTTTGAGATTTTGCACAGCGTTTTTTTTTCTTTATTTTTGACTCTTAGATAGCAGAGATTTCACAGCAGAAGATTTTGTGTTATTACTTTATTTTAGTAAATTTATGTTCCATTGGAAATTCAGGGCATTTAAGAAGTTTAAGTGGAAAGACAAAGGCAATTGTAGACGAAAGAAGCGCGTAAGTTTACAAAATCCATACAAAAACAAATCTATTTTTCTCACTACGCACACACACAAAAACGCACACGTACATATACATACATACATACGTATAGACTTACATATGTATGTATGTATGTATGTATGTATGTATTGATAGATATGTAAAGAGAGCGAGAGAGAGGTAGAGTTGAAGAGAAAGATAAAGAGATGTAGGTGCCGAAAGGCCCTAGGTTAATTTCATTAATCTGACCAAAGGTTAAACAGTAGAAATAAATCCATCCCTATGTCTTCTCTCTTACACACACACACACACACACACACACACACACATATATATATATATATATATATATATATATATATATATATATACATCTGTTCGCGTGCGTGTGTGTATTTTTTTTAAGCATTACGCCCCGAGCAAGGCGTGAAGCCACTAGGATGCAGGGGGTTGCAGATATTTGGAGTAAGAGCAGATAGGAGTGATAGAAGAAAGGAGAAACATAGTAGGTAGATCAAGGTAACTGGAGGTGTCGATTGACATTACATTTGAATAATTGGAGATTATAGCTCCCTGGGAAACAGTAATTGGGAAGGGTGTTCCACAGGCGAGAGGTGCGAGGTATGAAGCTATTGGAGTAGAAGAGACGGCTACATTTAAAAGTTTATACAGTGAAAGGGTGGGAGTGGGATGCCAGCCTCGTAGGGCGCTTGAATTCATGGAGTCTGGGAACCAGTGAAAGCAGCTCATCGGAGCAATTACCATGAAAGTATTTGTAGAAAAGACAGAGAGAGGCGACGTCGCGTCTGTGCGTGTTTGCGTGTTATAATTGCTTTTTTGTCAACACACTTCTTTAGTTAATATATGAAATCTGATCAACTGGAACCGCTGGGTAAGTATTGACATTATTTTAAAATGTTCTCGTTCAATTCCTCTTAACTACAGCAGGGCTTGGAAGAAGTGTGTGTAAGGTGTGGTCATCTTACCGCCCCACAGTGGTTCGAACCATGACTATGGTATGTGCAGCTCTCTTTGGCTAAGCGCAACATTCCCCAGGGACAACAACCTCAATTTCCCTCTTTCCAAAAGTTAAATTCCACTTGAAAGGAACAATATTTCGAGACGTCGAGGAAATCCAAGAGAATTCGACGAGGCGACTTCTCGCTATCCCCCGCAAAAAAAAGGAGTTTCAGGAAAAAAATTGCTTGAAAGAAAACGACGCTGTATAATGTGTGTGGCTTCAGAACGAAACTACTGCGAAGGAGGTTAAATGTCGAATTTATATGTGTTGATGTTTTATTTTTATATCACCAGACCTGATACATTTTGATCGCTTCTCGTATATTATATATTTATGCCGAAAATATGTTATCCACTATTTTTATTATCTCGTCATGTCTGCACGTGATTTCTGCTCTGTGTCGTTTTTACATCCCCCGCCTCACAGATGTCTGAGATATTGTACTTTTTTTCTTTGTTTCTATTCTCCTAATCTTCTTAAGTGCATATCAAAATAAACAGACCAAAATACATTTCCTTCACATCTCGTATCTTCCTTCTTTTCCTTCACTTCTCCTCACCACCCAAGTCAGTTTGTTTTTAAGTAAAAGAATCATTAGTGACATCATAACGCATGTCCAAAAAAGAGGATTCGTTTGTTCCGTTCCTATAACTTGTATTGCAAATAATATTGTAAATAAATACATAGTAATGCGTTTCCTTCTTGGAGCATTGTTACTTGTTCCCAAAACGTATGAGGCTAATATGAAGCCTTGAGTAACAACATCTTCTGAATTTATTTAAAAGCAAATGATTTGGAATGATTCGTTTGTTATTATATTTGGCGACCCTATATATATATATATATATATATATATATATATATATATATATATATATATATATATATATATATATATGTATATATATATATATTTCAGATGTATGGAGATACTGGTTAGTTGCAAACAAGTAAATTTATGCTTCTCATGAAACTAAAACCAATATACAAAGACTAGAGCTGCTGAAGAAAAAAAGAATAGACAATAGATATTCGGTTTCTGCTATATTTATAATAATATATATATATATATATATATATATATATATATATATATATATATATATATATATATATATATGTAGCAATCATCTGGGCACGTAGATAGTTATGTGGTTGTCTTACAATCATCATAATGTTTCGCATTTAGGATTTTTTTTTCTATTCTGTCTTCGCTTTCACTGCATATATAGGAGGATGAATATAGAGAGAGTGAGCGGTCATATATATAGATAAATTTATATCTCATATTCTTTATGCATATATATATTTTTTTTTTTCGGCGAATGTTAGGGTAAAATTTGTTACCCGTCTTGCTTTCTCTTCCGTTCGTAAGGATGTTCTCTCTCCCCATCATGTTAATTCAGTGATTTACCAATACAAGTGTAGTTGTGGACACGACTACATAGGGAGGACGTCCCAGCGTTTGGATTCAAGAATAAAACAGCATTTACCCCCCAGGATTTTGAAGCCGTCCTCTAAGAATAGCCAACTGACTAACAGTTCTGATTCTGCTATTGCTGAACATTTGACAAATAGAAGGAAATGTGTGGAAACTTTTAGTGGTGACCGATTTATAATTTTATCTCGGTCCCAATCTACATTTCACCTCAAATCTCGTAAGCCTTCTCTTTGTAAACAGAGGGAATCCTTGCTGGGTCTGAATATTATTGGACTCTAGTCTCTTTGAAATTCATAATTTTTTCTCCCATTCGATTACATTCGTTAATTAAAACTAATTTACACGCTTTTAAATTCCCAGAATAAATAAACTTGATAAGTTATTTTAGCTTTTTGCTTTTAAAAAATGCCTTCTAAATATTGTCTTTTCCTATCTATTTAATATATATATATATATATATATATATATATATATATATATATATATATATATATATATATATATATATGTGTGTGTGTGTGTGTGTGTGTATGGGTACTGGTTTGAGAAATCTAAGTGGTGTGGTGAGAGAGTGAGAAGAATGGAGGAGAGGAGTATGACAGTCGTGTAGTGGACAGTGGCTCGGTGTGAGGAATTGAGTTCAAATCCATTACATTCACCTATCTGCTAATAACCTTTGAAAGTATTAATCCTCCTCTTCTCAATCCAACTATGGGTAAATAGCAGGCCATTCAAAAAGTGTGGATGGTTCTGCTCAAAGGTTTCACCACGATAATTAAATCATATGCTGGTGTCCAGCTGTTGGTTCCTTGGAACTAAGCTTTTCTACCTCATACGTCGAATACGACAGGAGTGGCCTCCCTCTCTCTCTCTCTCTCTCTATATATATATATATATATATATATATATATATATATATATATATATATATATATATACTGAATATTTCAATTAATCATAAAAAAATTGTTTATCTTTCTCTTCAACTCTGCCTGTCTCCTCCCTCTTCCCTCTCATTACCTATTCATCTACATATTAACAAAAAGTCGACAGTGACATCAAAACCCAGCGGTCACAAAGTGTTTCATGCTAAAACGCAGTTATCAGGGCATCGATAGAGTTTAGTCAAGAAACAGATAGATGCTGCTGGGTGCTAAAATCCATGTCAACTTTATACTTACATACGCTCTGACCCTGATATTGAACACTTTAATTCATAAATACCGAATACCTTAAAACTATATTTTTCATAATGGTCCATACGCGCGCGCACACACACACACACACACACATATATATATATATATATAGATAGATAGATAGATAGTTAGATAGATAGATAGATAGATAATTTACGTGTTCAAATGCTCTTTAAGGAACTTTTTTCCTGATGAAACCAAAATCATGAATAATTACATTGGTCACACTACTACATGCCTATCTAAATGATTTACGTGTACATACCAGACGATAATTAAATTAGAACTCATTTAGACACATATAAAATGTACCAGACACGATGCGAAGCATACTAGTAGAAAATACAAATATAATAACCTCTTGCAAATGTAAAAAAAGATAAAAAAAAAAAACATAATGGAAGTCCTAATAATAAAAACAAAAAAGCCAACAATAACATTAACAACGAACACGTCCAAAATGTGATGACCATGTTCAGAAAATAAATTATCCTTTAACTCTGGATACATACATAACACAACCCATACATTCTGTTGAAAGTAAAAAAATAACATCATCCTTGATAATGAAGTGTAGCCGGAGGCGCTCGGACAAACAAATCCTTTGTCCAGTTTTTATCCGATCTGTGTCCAGAAAAATACTTGTAAGAACACAAGAAAAATTAAATAAAAATGCTTAATCGCATTACCTTGTCAGTCTTCTTTAACGATATATATATATATATATATATATATATATATATATATATATATATATATATATATATATATAAGAAGTGCCCGCGCACGCATATCTGATAAGGGTCGTATGTTCTATATTTCAAGGCCATAAACATTGTGTCTTACTTGAATCGTAGTCATAAATTACAAATTAAGAATTAGAAATATGTTATTTATTAATTTCTCCTATAAAGCTACTGAAGAAAATAAGAGAATGTGACACCATAAATTCGGTTTTGGATTTTGTTAATGGACGAATGGAATCATATCTTGGAAAATTCATAACCATCATTGAATGCTATGTTATTAAGTTACGGCTGTGTTTGTCCAGATGTCTAGGCCCCAAGCCCATGGTGACCTTATGGCAAAGGGTAGGAATTAATACCCACCAATAACCACACAAACGCAGAATGATCTCGGTAATAGATTTGGAAATGTTCCCAGGTGCAGCAGTAACGAAACTAATGCTATCCAGATTAGAAGCTAGACTAATATTTGCTTTACCGAGAGAATATTAATGTTTGATGATTCCTTTGCAACGTTTATTAGTTTATGGTATGTATTTAAACAATATGGCAAATAAATTGATTGTTTCACTAGAAAGGTGCTTCTTTACTTTTTTTTTTATTTGACGTCACGGAGAAGTTATAGAATAACAAAAGCTTTGGGGTGCATTTCAAATTTTAATAAGGAAAAATTTGTCGGGAAATTTGAAAATAAACATTTTAAGCCATAATAATATCATCCTCTTTTCTTACCAACGTTTACAGTCGAAACAAAATAATGTTTTGGATGCAGGTTCGAATCCTGTCAAAGAACGAATATTTTCTATGAAAATTTCTCGGACATTCAGGCCGGTAAATGTTATTTAATACTTTT
>CAHIKZ030004213.1:3625000-3655000 GCA_903632075.3 Acanthosepion pharaonis
TTGGAATTGGTGCTTGAACACTGCGCGATTGCTTTTGCCTTGGTTCAATGTTCTTGGTTCTTTCTTTTTTTTATTTCCCCATTTTTCCTCGGGTACCGATACGTTCTACTGCAAACTAAGCTATCCGAGGTTTTTTCAAACAAGTACCCAACAACAAGATATGTTATTTATTTTAATATGATCTTGAAGTAATTCAAATTTAAAAAAAAAAGAAAAATCTAATATTGAAACCATAGTCTCACTTGACGTTGAAAATTTATTCACTGATGTCACATTTAACGACATTTTTGATATTATTATACAAAACATATACAATAATCCACCTCTACTTCCACGTAAAATCAAACTTATATATTACGGAAATTACTGATAAATTACACTATTGAATCACATTCTACGATCATATATATATATATATATATATGTGTGTGTGTGTGTGTGTGTGTGTGTGTGTGTGTGTGTGTGTGTGTGTGTGTGTGTGTCTGTCTGTGTCTCTGTGTGTGTGTCTATGTGTGTGTGTGTCTATGTGTGTTATTTTTAAATCATTTTGTTTAAACGTTATGTTTTATGGATATTCATATTCGAGTAGAAGCCCAGTTTAAAAAAAAAAAAAACAGAACTTATACTTGAATATGAGTATCCAGCCCAAATAACGTTCAAACGGAATAAATATATAAAAAAAGAACAATATGTCTTATTTATTCCATTTCCTAAAAATAAAATTTCTTTGTTAACATTAGGAAATGGTACAGAGCAGATATAATATTTCAAGAATCGGCATAGAAGTGTCTATTCAAAAGACACTATTCGGGCTTTGTTTGACCGGATATACTCTGTGGCCGAACAGTCAGTCAGGTCAGATCCAATGATGGTTCACCATGGGTGGGTGGCTACTGGAGGACGTATATCTTTCTGAAATGATTTCTGGAATATTAGGACCAGTATAAGTAGTTGGATAAAAAATAATTGAAAAAACGTATCTTCTATTCGCATATGTGTATCCATGAGAAATAAGATTAGCGCAAAATAAGATAAAAATGATGTCAGATTCAATCCATTTTATCTTTCTCTCTTTTACACACACAAATATATATATATATATATATATATATATATATATATATATATATATATATATATATATATATATATGGAGTTTTTAAGGATATTTAGAGTATTTTACCGGTTCCGCAGTTCTATGATTTTCTATATGTCTCACATCATGAAACTGCGAGACATATCTTGGTATAGCTATACGTCTCTCTATCTTAATATAATTTTTCAAAGTCAGACAAATGTGTAAACTATAGAACTATGTAAAGTTACTCGAAATCAATATTCTTAAAGACTCGAGTTGCATTTCCAACTCCTTGTTCCTATATAACTTTACCCGAGTGGGATATATAAAAATTAATATATATATATATATATATATATATATATATATATATATATACACACGAATGCCAATGCATGCATGATGTAAATATGCCCATGTAACAATGTTATCTTAAAAAAGGATTACTTAACGCAAACCTACATGCACAAGGCCGTATCAAAACATCTCTGTGTATCATAATATATGTGAAAAAGATGCATGCATCCACACCTACTTACATATACACACAACACACATATATATAATAATAATAATATATATATATATATATATATATATATATATATATATATATATATATATATATATATATATATATATATATGATGGGGATGCTGAAAGATCCACGACTAAGAAGCCGTTAAATGATTAGGGCTGATGTGCTAGTTTTGGACATTATGGAAATTTTGAGTACTTTCTCATTTTGCACATTTATTTTCCATATCTATCTATCTATCTATCTATCTATCTGACTGTCTCTTTCTCCCTCTCTCTCTCTATCTCTATCCCTCTATCTCTCTCTCTGTCCATATATATATATATATATATATATATATATATATATATATATATATATATATATATACACACCTGTGAGAGCCTTTGTGATAGATATACACGTTATGAACACATGCCTGCAGTCATAGATTTATCAGAAACCTGACATTTAGCGTAATTTTACATATCATGTGCGATATAATTTTACTTAACTGCGCCAATGCGAATCATGCTTAATATGTGTACATGAAGGAAGAAATCACTCAGAGTAAGAAACTTTATATTTTTCGATTTTTTCCTTCCATTGTATCTCTTTCTACATTTGTCTGTATATTTATACAAAATGGCGACGAGTTTGTCCGTAACGGTGTGCGTGTTTATAATCACTTAAGTGCTATGGGCACGGATAGCATCTTTTTGTAGTATCGCTCGTTTCTTATGCGCGCTCTCATTTATGCAAATCATTGAGCCAGCCAGCCACAAAAAATATTTAGAATACCTCAGCTACTATTTTGTCGCCAGGAGAATGATATAAGAACCATTGAACGAGATGAGACCAGAGAACGATATTTATTGCAAAGATGTCGGGATTTTATTCGAATAACAAAGATATTACTAAGAACGAAATTAAATATTTAAGCAATCCAAACGAATTGACTCATAGAAAAATTCTGTGTACTGATGATGAACTCGTTCATGCTGTCTGAGATCACTAGTTTTCACAGCTGATCTGGAGAAAAAAAAATCAATGCCCTTTTCCAAATGCTCCAAGAAATAAGGTATGGTATGACATACCTCAATCTCGAGAGACCATGGATTATTGCCCGAATTGTTTTATCCAGGCCTGGGTAAGTTTATTTTTATTTTTTTTTATGAGAGATCACAAGGCCACTGATGTTTTCCAAGGCAAAGGGAGAAGCCTATACATCTTGTCACTGGTTAGTGATCAGAGACTGCTCTCTATTAACTATATTTGGGCGTTTTGAATTCAGAGTTTTCATTCTGGACCGATTGCTCCACAAGTTTATAGAACCCAGCTTTCTAAACTATTTACCCATATCTTGATGTTTTGAATTCAGTGTTTCTTTCCCCTAGACCGTTTGCCGCACAAGACTATAGAAAAATGTCTGTCCTGCTATTTAGCTACAGATTGGGTTTGTGGAGAAAAGGTGAACTCATATCTCTCCCATGTGTAAAGTGTTCGTAAGTGTATGTAATGAACTCGACTGGAATATACAATAAACCGTTCGAAATGAGAAACTACGATCTGGAATATGAATGAAAGATTGTTCAATACCGCAGGGATAATCTACCTTTTGCAGTTTATTTAAAACCAGAAAATATTTGTAAATTCTAAGAATGTTTTCGAATATTTATTTAGTGATACATGTCTTTGTAATTAAGGGGAGGGGAATGGAGTTAGATTCATAACTTTCTCGGTGTAATTACTCGTAATTAAATAAAACGAATCCAACTGAAATTGGAACTCGTCTCTGCGATAATCAATTCACTGCACCACCTGCACGTCCAAGCTTACAGCACATGGTATTACCGAATGGTCACCGATCTAGGTACTGTGCAGACTTTAATCTGCTTGTTCAGTGATCTTACGATAATCAGTGTTTCAACGCTATATGTCTGTAAATGCTGATGTCACATAACATGAAAACATAAATATTCAGTTCATGGAAATAGTAAATACAACATCTATTCTAAATTCTCGGTGAGTGGATCAGTTATAACAAAGTTTGGTATAGCAGATAAGCAAATAGAATATAGATTAATTTGCACCAGGGGTTGACTTGTCCAACACCGTAAGATGCTATCAAATAAAATGTTAAACTCAAAACTCGAGTCCTCTTCTTAAATAACCTCGTCTCATCTAGGCGGATACGAGGCATAGAACTTCACTCATTCAGACATATTTTAATTATCAGAACTATACAGGGTGTTGCAGAAATACCTCAGACATATACCACCTACCCCGAGAAACGTCTACCATGTTATGGTAAGATATTAGCTAGATAAAGACACCATTTCTACTAATATCTTAACATAATGTGGAAGGTATTTCTGGGAGGTATATATGGGACGTATTTATGCCTCTCACTGTAGAAACTATATAACAGATCACTGAAAGAAAGGACTTCAAGCGTATGAACACTGATTACCTGAGAGAAGACCATCCTACATCAGATCTCATAAACAGACGCTACATAATCACAAAGTAAGAAAAATACTTGAAGACTTCCAACAGCGGAAACAACTAAATTGGACTGTATTTGTAATTCTAAAAGAAAATAATGACATAATCAAAATGTTGACTCTCCATACGATATTAAACAAAACATTAGGAAATAAATCCAAATAAGTAATTAAAAGACATAACAGTGAGTGTACATGCGAAAGCTATTTTACTGAGGATCTGTTTTAACTTGTAATTTCACGCATTTATCCCCTGTGCCTTGTGTCATTCGGGATAAAAGCGTTGAATGATTGATTAAAAAATTACTTATCCAAAAGAGTTGTGAGTTCAATACCTGGCCTCAGCAGAGAGAACAAAATCTTCGAGAGTTTTCATGGCGAAATAATTAAAACTAAGATATCAAAAAAAGACATGATACTTGGTATTAGAACAATCTCCACACGTGGTTCGGTGCGAAATTCGAACGTATGAAGAAGGCCGAAGCGTACAACGGCCGAATAAAGATGAGGACAACAATCCGAACAGTGAAAACAGTGCAAAGAGTAACAATACTACATCTAAGAATTCTAGACATATGTAGAAATTAAGTACTATTTGGAATGATTTTTTTTCAGATGGTTTAATACAAAGCTTTTATTCCTGTCAATTCTATAGCACTTACCCCAATTCCTAGAAATATTTCTTCGGCTTGTAGTTTTCTTTATTAAAACCTAAGTGGATGTATATCTCCAGTTAATGTAACTTAGCCTATCGCATATAAGTAACATCTTTTCCCCGAAAAATGATTCAAGATATATTTTTCGCGTCTTATTAAAAGTATGCAAGAATGTAATACATTATTTTACTTGTATTTAAACTACCCTAGCAAATTGAAATATTATATGTAAATAAAAAGAATTTTGTATGCTATGACATACGGTAGTAGTAGGTATCAAATGGAGAATTCAGAATAAATCTTATCAAAATTGAATCAAGAAAATATTTTCCCAAATAAATTAAATAACAAAAATTTGTTTGTATTATACTACCGGAAGTTAGATTTAAAAGAAAATATCCATGGTGGGCTGGCATAAAAGTACAAATCGGTTATTTGTGGTTTTTGAACCAAAGTGAATGATTTTCAGCCGAATTATGAAACTGCATTAAAATTATTCTTACATTAAATGAAAATTTCGCATATTATAAAACAGGGGTCTAGGTTTCGATCACTTGGTCTGCAGTAAAATGCCAAAATTCGCATAAAGAGCGTAAATTTTTATCTAACACGGTTAACAATGTTTTTTGTGCTGGGTATGACGTCATTGTATAATATCTGAGTGAGAACGTTGTGATCAAAATCATTTCCCATTTACAATGAAGTTAATGAAGTCAAATAAATTTTGACTTGCACTAATTTTGCATCAGGGATTGATGGAGGGGGGCGAGAGAGAACGATGAAAGGAGCGAGAGATAGTGCGACGAGAGAGAGGGGGAGCGGAGAGAGCGAGGCGAGAGAAAGAGAGAGTGGAGAGAGGTAGGTGAGAGAGACAAGGAGCGGAAAGGACAAGGCGAGTGAGAGAAAGCGGGAGTGGACAGAGATAGGCGAGACAGAGGTAGCGAAGAGAGCGAGGTGAGAGAAAGAGGGGGAGTGGAGAGAGGTAGGCGAGAGAGACAGGGAGCGGTTTGAGCGAAGCGAGAAATAGAGAGGGGAGAGGAGAGAGCGAGAGAGAGAGAGAAAGAGAGCAAGAGAAAGATGGAGGAAGAGAAAGAGAGAGCGTGGGGAGAGAGAGGGGGGATCGGAGATAGCGAAATGAGAGAGAGAGAGAGAAAGCAGAGAGAGCGAGGCGAGAGAGTGAGGGAGGGAGCGGAGAGGGTGAGTCGTGCGAGAGTGTGAGAGAGAAGGAACAAGAGAAAGAGAGAGAGAGAGAGAGAGAGAGAGAGAGAGAGAGAGAGATGTTGTGACAGGAAACCAGAAATTAAAATATTTGCTTCCTATCTGAGACGGTGTCAGAGATAAGCTATTAAGTTTGGTTTGAAAAATAATTGCTGTCAAGAGTTACTTCTTTCTGTATTTGGGTCCACAAAGTAACCACCATGTTGACGGCATCGATGGCGAAAAAAAAAAAAGACAGAGAACCTTGAAGTAGCAGCAGAAATGTGAGATTTTCGAGAGAACAAAAACAGGTTAACGACATACGTTTGCCCCACTTTCAGTGTTAGCCTTGATAAATGGCGTCTCTTCGACACGCCCTCCTTTCTCACGGTACTAAAATAAAGAATGCAATGAGTTAGTTAAAAAAAAATCTGATAAAGTACTCGGCCGTAGGCGTGCTCAGTCTTTAAAATCACATACTCACATTTTGAGTTCCATCGAATATATTCACTTACCAAAAAACTAAAAATATGTTTCAATGTATGCACAGAAATAAACTTGGAGATTTAGTCACATTTAATCATGTGCAAATAAAATCTTGCATATATGCATGTAAATTAATATATATTAATTGATTGAGTTATTAAGGATTAACACAATTTGGCAGGTGTTGTGACCCCTTCCCGCCAATTTTTTTGAAGAAAAACCTATTATTTTAAGAATTTCGTATTTGTTCTTAATATAGTCACTAAGAAAATGAGGCACCTAGAAATAACCAAGAGGTGGGAAGTAACTCTACTCTACTCTACGTATGAGTTGACAATTGGACTCACGTCAAGGTCAGAAGGGCAGAGAAGAATCAAGGTCGCGTTTTATTTTAGCTTTGTTTATTCGTCTGTGTCTAAACAGATATTTTCGGTAGAAACATATATACACGTCAGCGCCAGGGAATTGATTAAAACCAGATATTACTTTTGAACTGCACCAATTATTTTAGAGATGAGAATGATCTACTTACACAAGTTTCATTTGAATTAATTGATATCTGGGGGAGAATAGACAGATTCGTACCTTTCCCAAAGGTATTTGCATATAAGTGAATATAACGAACTCAATTGGGATTGAAACTCGACGCTCCTAATTCCAATTCTGTACTCTTATATATTACACCACCTACACATCCAAACTTACAATATGTGGTAATCTCAAAGTAGCATTCTTCCAGGTAAATATGATATATTTATGGGTAAAATGGTCATAAATAGATAGAACGTATTTAATAAAAATATAAATGTGGACGCTGAGTACAACTGTTTGTTTCATGATTGAAAGTAATAATTAAGATTAAAGAATGCATTCAATCATGAAACAGACGGTCCACACTCAGTGTTAACATCAGTGTCATATATATATATATATATATATATATATATATATATATATATATATATATATATATATATATATATATATATATATATAGTGATTTTCTAAGCCTGACTTAGATGTGGCACAAGGCCGAAAGTATAGGACACCCAGTGAGGATCTCTCTCTCTCTCTCTCTCTCTCTATATATATATATATATATATATATATATATATATATATATATATATATATATATTAAACTGTGTGTGTGTGTGTGTGTGCTCTATAAATAAATATGCAGTGCAACTCCGGTTCTCGAATGTCTCACATGTAGAACAAATCGGTTTTCGAACAGAAAATTCGAGAAGAAAATGCCTCGGTCATGGAACAAAATTTCATTTCTCGAACAACATTGCCGAACGGAGTTAAACCGAATGAAATCATTTCTGAGACGACCGCTGTGTTAAATACATTCGTGTATTGTTTTGTGCTCTTTTTTTCAAATTTTATTGCACTGTGACTGTTTTCTCTATAGTGATTCCTATTGGAAATATAGTTTCGGTCTACGAATATTTCGTGTTATGAACGGCCTTCAGGAACTAATTAAATTCCTGAACCGAGGTTCCACTGTATATCAAAATATATGAATAATGCCAGTAAACACACACACACACACACATATATATATATATATATATATATATATATATATATATATATATATATATATATATATATTCTTTCTTGAACACTATATATATATATATATATATATATATATATATATATCGATGCTCACTGGGTGCCTCAAGAAATGCAGCAAACCAATTAACATAATTTGGATTAATGAATGTGCAAGAAACATTATTGACAAGAGAGTACAAAAGATGAGTACTCAAGAGGACGGTAGATAGTGATTGACATCGCATTTATAATTTTGAAGGTTAAAGTTGACTCCAAGCACCCTAAGGAAGTTCCACAAACGCGATATGAAAGAATAGAAACTGTTAACATAGAACTTACGATTACATGTAACAAGTTCAACTGTAAATTGATCACCAGTATAATACTGCGCTTAAAATAAAATAAAAATCTAGATACCATAGCGAAAGTCTCATCCGAAGAGTTATCAAGAAAACATTGATAGACAATACTGTGGGAGACAGCTTTACGAGGGTGGGTCGTGAATGAAGTCAAGACGCAAGATCGGGACCAATGATATTGCTGATTCTTCTTGGAATTCTATCAAGCATCTCTAGATATATTGAAGGAACACAGGAGCACCAATATTCTAGGCATGAACGAATGGTAGGCCAAGATATGTAAGATAGATTCTGAAGAGAAAAATGCCTAGTATGGTGTAGTGAGCCATCTTTCTTGACAGAAGACATAGCAATGGATTCAATATAATCTTTCTCTTTATGCCAGTCGAGAACGTTAACCCGAGAAGACGCAACGGGTTACTTTCCTGGAGGCAATCATCACTTATGCTGATGAAAGGTAGAAATGGATCTCTCAAAGCCTTAATAGAGAGTACTTTAGTCTTGGAAATTAGCGAGCCAGTGCTTGCCCCAGTTAACAACAGAAGGAGACATCAGCCGTCAATTTGGAATTATCGGACTGACCAGTCTTGCTAGAGAGACAAACAAACAATATATATATATATATATATATATATATATATATATATATATAGTCATCCACAGACATACAGTTTAGCTGTATTACGGCTCTTCAGGGCGACTACTGTATATGTATGTAGGCTTCGGTGTAGATAGATAGATTTATTTATCACTTTTTAATATTTAATATAAGAGGGACAAAGATCTAATATTTACATTAGTTTGTGGACTAATATTTATGAAAATATCAAAAATATGTCCAAATGAAATGCATTATTGAAATACAAAAACCATGTAATAATAATAATAAGAAGAAGAAGAAGAAGAAGAAGAAGAACCACCACTACCTCGTGAAGTCATAGGTGAAAATATAAGACTCGCTATGGCAAATCAGACAAGTGCATCAACTCATGTGTGTCCGTTTTGTGGTTGCAGCACTTGGGGCTCCTTAGGATCCATTCCGCCTTGCAAGACACCCTAGTGATACCCCTTACCATTGGGACTGCGCAGGTGGCAGTATTGTTTGTGTGAGCTCTTGTGATAGGGAAATTCTTCTGATGCACATGGTAAGTGTAATGATATGGACTTCATCAACAGGCAAAAATTTAAAAGTCGTGGAGAAATATCCAATAATAATAAGTATTATTATAATTACACCAATCGCAGACATCATGGCTTTTATCTTAATCGATGGAAATATGAGCCCGCTTTGTCTTGGTGAACTAATACTGGCTAAAATCAATACTTTGTTCAGTACCTATCTACTTGTCTGCTGCCTGCCTTTGAATAATAAGCAGTCAATTAGACTTGAGCGTCATATTTTGTTAGTTGGGATACTGTCTGAGCTACCCGAGTGAATATATTTCTAACAGGGTCCAACTTTCAAGGATATGTAGTGCTCTAATCAAAACGACCCCTTATCAAGAACATTCCGCTCTGATGCACGCGTCTGGTCCCTATATACAAACCACCGTTTACCTCTGCTGGCCCGCCGTCGACCCGCCGGGGTGTTTGTCTCGGCAATGTTACCTCGGCTGGACCGCTAGAGGCCCAACGGTGGCTACCACCAGAGGATCGCTGACGTTGCCATCGGCGGTCAGCCAGCCGGCCACTAGCAGATTACATGTAGGGTATAGTCTTATTATATTGGATATATTGGTCTTCGTATAATTGTTGCCCAGCGCCTCTCTATTAGCGTGCTTCCCTATCAAATAAAATAATAATAATAATAATAATAATAATAATAATAAATCTATAAAATTAACAAGATCAAAAAAATCCAGAAGAGATTAAAGATGATGAAAGACTTTGTTGATTAAGCGTAGGTTAGGCATGTGGTGGAGCCAAGAAGACCCAACAGTACTTCACGATAATTGTCATTGTTGTCGTTCAAGGTGTTGTAATGACAGATCAATGAAGTTGTAGACTTTAGTTGTTGCAACAATTCCTCTTTTATGCAAGTGACAAAGCGAGTTCAATTGAGTGTCAACAGAAAATCTTTATCAGATTCCTTCAGAAAATCATTTATGGTCCATATACCGGTTGTAAAAACAAGATTGTCCATTTGTTTGATAAAGCTCTGAACGGTTGTATTTTAGAAATGATTAAAAGTTATCTTAGTGAAATTCTCCGAGCATTTAGAATATGAGTAGACTCTACTTTAAGCATCCAGAATGTACAATTACTCTTAACAGAAGAATCGTGATGAAATCGATCTTGAACGAAAATGGCATTTTCATCATTAATTAATCACAGCTAAGGATCAGAAGCTCATCAAGGATTGAAACTGAGTTCAAATACACACACACACACACACACACACACATATATATATATATATATATATATATATATATATATATATATTATTCCAGTGATCATTTTCCAAGATTCGAAACGATCGTCGCCCTCTTTAACCTTCTAACGTTCTTTCCTGGAGCAAGAAGGTGCCTCGAACGTTTCACGTACGATTTAATTTTCAAGTCTTTTTTAACTGCTCTTTGAACTGTCATAGGTGAAATTCTACTCTCATGTTACAAAAGTAATATGGATCATGATGGATTTTTTCTCAATGACCTCTTTAACTCTGAGTTGAAATGATGACCCCCTCTCGCTTTTGTGACTTTCTAATCCAGTTTTCCTCTGAATTGTTCTCTATTTTTGAAATTTTTCATCGTTTTCTTTATGGTCATTGAATGGATTTCGATGATGAAAACCAGTTTATGAATGTTGTTACTATTATTGAAGGCCTGAATGATACTTTCCTCTCACCGTTACTCATTTAGGAAGAGAGCGGGGCTGAGACAAAACGATTTTAACCTGTTCTCTTTCTAGCTGGTTAACTCAAAGTGTATTTCATTAAATATGGCTGACAAGGAAAATTTTATTAATTTTATCCTCTTTTTGCGTTTTTTCCGTTTTGCAGAAGGAACGGAATCAAATTTTTTCCCATAATTCTTATTGTCCCAAACGCTTCTGGCCACTTCTCTAGCCATGTTCAATTTTTTTTTTTTTGTCTCCGGTGTTGCTATTTTTCGTTCATGTTTCACTGTTATGTTGTAGGTTACTTTTGCGTTGTTTTGAATAGTAACGTTTATTCCAAGCTTTCACTTGCTGCGCGTGGATGGAATTCGGGCGAGAAACTTTCTATTTAAAAAAAAAATAAATACACGCAATATTCACTGTTAATTAATATGAGGGTGATATTAGGAGACAGATGTTTGATACACAGAGCCTCTAAAATAGTGAGATGTTTCTGATAATGTGATTTATACAGAATTCTTTTGTTTTCGACGATAATTTTTATTAAGGGTTCTTGTAAGTCATAGGTTGAAAATAACAGGACAAAACACCCTTGAAAATGTCTGTAGAATTGGCTTGAAAGAATAAAAATTATGAAAATTTTTTTGTAATCTATTACACCTATGAAACAGAAAAACATAAGAATACTGGAAAATTTTACTAAAAATTTAACTGAATATTCCTTGTCGGTCGAATGTTATGAAAGATGTTTGAAAAAAAGGTTGCTACCTAAATATACATTAATATATATATATATATATATATATATATATATATATATATGTGTGTGTGTGTGTGTGTGTGTGTGTGTGTGTGTGTGTGTGTGTGTGTGAAATATAAAATATAAATACCATCAATTTTAAATATAATTCACTTAAGTCGCTCATCGCCTTATATTTTATGGACTGCGCCAACATTACCGCAACAGGATACTTTTGATCAAAATTTATATTATTTAACGACCAGTGTCTAATCAGCACCTGAAGATTGCGTTTTGCATGGAACACTGTGTTGTGCTACAGGTGGGACATAATATAAATATATGTTGTTTTTTTTTCTTTGGACTCTGAACTTTGATACTAGACGAATATTTTCGCTGGAAATACATGTTCTTAGTTTTTCTTTTTTTACCTTTTTGTTTCCCTTGGGTATTGTTTGTTCTTTTACAAGCTAAAACATCTAAGCGCTTGCCAGACAAGTATAGATGCTTATATTTATAAGATTATTATTATTATTATTATTATTATTATTATTATTATTATTAGTAATAGTATATATATATATATATATATATATATATATATATATATATATATATATATATATATATATATTATAAATTAATTGATTTAAAATATGTTTTTTTCGCTCCACAGTTCTAGCCATGTTTTCTATTTTTGAAACATGGTTAGAACTGTGTAACGAAAAAAAACATATTTTAAATCAATTAATTTATAATATTAATGCTCTGTAAATTTAAAGTGAACACTATTTTGTAAAAATAAAAATATCTATAAGAACACCGGATTATTATCTTACTGTTCTTTCTTTCTTTCTATATATATATATATATATATATATATATATATATAAAATTGAACATAGAAGTCAACACTTAGAGGCGACAGTCAGTTGACTTCTATGTTCACTTTTATATTTACACACGCTCTATCTCCGATATTGAGCACTTTATCCCATAAATATAGCACATCTTAAGACTATATATATATATATATATATATATATATATATATATATATATATATATATATATATATATATATATGTGTGTGTATGTATATATAACAATAAATGTGTCACAGAGATACAGTTCTCTCTGTGTAAATGTAAAAATTATAGAGACTGAAATATACTGTCCCCCAACATAAAAAAAGACTTATGTTTTGTTGTTTCTGCGCCTTATAGATTGATAAATAAAGGGAGCATTTTTTCAAGAATGCTAAAATAAATATGCGAAATACATGGCTAGGGAAACGATTCTCGCACAACTGAAGCATAGAGGCACTTAAAATACAATTTTTAAATGTTATTAAAAAGCGAAGTGTTCATAAATTAGAATTTTATGAAAAAGAAAATGTTGTCAGGTTAAAGATTCTATATTAAGAAATCTGTCATTGATTGAAAAAGAGTTGTCTGTACATCTAAACAAATTGATACTATCGTGACAATTTTGACATACAAATAAATAAATAGATAAAAAACATCTATATATATTTACAATGTTTAAGCAAAAATACTATAGGAAATGCGTTCATACTTGTTGAGATGTCGAATCAGATAACAAATTGGCTATCTATATGATTAGCTCTTGTCAATACTTGTCAAGAGGTGTAAAGGAATCTTTTTTTATACTTAGTGAAAGTAGCTTTCTCTAGTATTTATCGAACTACTCTCTAATATCTAAAGAAATCTTGTCACATTGGCGAGAGTTTAATTTTTCTAAAATGCCTGGTGAACAAGGAAGAAGTAAATTCACTCCCTTCCTAAATGTTTAAACGTTAAATGAGCATACGCCTCCCTTAAACGAAATTAGATGTTGGTGTGCCAATTCTCATTTCAATAGAGTGAACAGTACAAATGCAGAAACACCAATAACTATTTTTTCATAGATTAGGCAAGGCATTTCTTAAATAGCCTTGTCAGATTGAGACTTTCATAGAAACGTCATGCCTGGCACCAAACCCGGTCAAAAATATCTAAAAATGCCTGATGTATACACTACTTCCTAATATCAATGGAGAAAATAATAACTGCGTGAGAAAAGCGTGAGGGTCTTGTCAAATGTCATACTTCTTTGGAAATTGTGGACTATCGCTAGAGAATGACAAAAGAAAGAACTGTGACAAATAACAGAAACCGCATCACTTGAAGACTGCCAACAGCAGAAACAACGAAAGTGGATAGCACATCTAAATAGAGAAGAAAATAATTGCATAAAATGATGTTATAATTTCACACCAATTCAAATAAAATCTTTGGAAAGAAAAACGCATTCGTACTGGAAAAGTGTTAACATCTTTTGGACATGAGAATCCTGTTATCCTGAAACTTGTTTTAAGAGAAAGATTTTATAAATTCCAACCGGAAGATGCTCTGTCAATAAACGGTTCACACATTTCCTTGTATGTAAAGATCTATTATTACCATAAAAATATGATATCGTAATTGAAATAGTAAAATATGTTTATTTCCCCGGTAAAGACATTCGAAGATCTGCAAACTCTACGGCGAACAAAAAGCCCGCTCTCAGAAATTATTCTTATTATTATAAATACCTGTATATAAATATCTATAGATATTTTAAAATAATAATAATAATAATAATAATAATATCACCTATTGATAAATGCAACACTATATAAGTCAATGTATATCGAGGCGAACAGAATCGTGTCGATTCATATATATATATATATATATATATATATATATATATATATATATATATATATATATATATATATATAAGCAAATATATGGATATAAATCCGACAGTATGAAAGAAAATACAGAAAAACAAAATTCTGAATATGCATTATTAATGTTAAAATAAAGTCGACGTCGGACGTTTCGGTCTATTTAAGACCATCTTCATGGACATTTTCATTTAAACATAATTAACATTATAACTTATAACAATTTAACACAAAAGACGATGGACATAAGAGCCCAACTAATTCAGACAGATAACTGAAATTTTATACAGATCAGCGTTCTGTTTAAATATGATCACGTAGTCGTCACGTGGGCGATGTTGTTAAGACGTATTCGAAGATGATTTCCAAAAATTAAAATATCAAAAAGTCGATTGAAAAATTTTATAAACAGTTAAAGAAATCTCTTCCGTTGATGTTGGAATACGTAGTGATCAACTGGTTCTTATATCTTCAACAAGCTTGAAAATCCTTCCCGTTACAATGCAAATCCAAAAATGATTTCAAAAACGATGGAACAGTTCTAAAAAACAGTTCGCTAAAAATTCCATTCCTTACTTGATCAATAGATTCTCTCGTCCAAGCTTGAAATCTTCCACGTTATAAATATATATATATTAATGTATATTTGGTTAGGGTTTTGCCCATCAGAGTGAACCAACTTAGTAGCAGATCTAATAACTGATTCAATATAATCATCCCACTTCATGTATGTAGCAAACGTGAGACAAAGAAGTTGCAATCAATTCTTCTAGATGTTAGCCATGATGATGGAAGGCTAAAACATTTAACAAAAAGAAAGCAATTTCTTTATGGCTGCTGTAAAATTTACCAACTATTTTCGGGATCAGCTGCTAATTAGATTTTATCGAACGTATCGGACTTACTATTAAAACAGGAGTAAATATTTTTGTCATTATCAAACATGCAGATTCGATAACGGATGGCCTCGTTAAGACCTTTAAGGAAAACGATGATCTACATTTAAATCTCAGTCTGAAGAATAAAAATTATATATAGAATATTTCGATAATATTTAGAAATTCTATTCCTGTCATTTTAATTTAATACTCTGAGCCCTGCTTTCCTGAACAATTCTTACCCTTCTACCTGAACTCCTACAATCCTTGTTAAATAGTAGAGGAAACTGGTTTCCCATTCTGCTGTTGGCAACCATTCTAGCAAAAAGAATCTCTGAATTCAAAATAATATTAACAATGGAAAAAACACGCTCGATACAGATAGCATTATTACAATTGCGACTATGATTCCGACAAAAATCTATGCGATTGGGAGAAATAATTAATTACTTTATTAAAGTATTGAAATTTAATTTCCTTGCATTAAGTGTTGTGACATGATATGAATTATGATGTCATATGGATATCTTTAATAAATGTATAATGTATTGTGTTGTATAGTTTCGCTTTTTAAATTACATATATATATATATATATATATATATATATATATATATATATATATATATATTATATTTATTTATTATATATTATTATAATATATATATATATTATATAATATATATATATATATATATATATATATATATATATATATATATTTTATATATTAATATATTTTTATTATATCAAATATATGGTTATTTTTCTTTATAATTAAATTATATATTGTATTGTATTATTTCGTTTTATAAATATGTTGCCTACTGTTGCAACGGCCTTTTCGAATAACTCCTGACTAATATATTAGGATTTTAGAGTGGAATATTTTTTCAGTAAAAGACGCGCGTGTACACTTTTTTTTTTCGATCCATTTAATCCACGCCTCAGGGGAAGAACTGTTACAAAACGAACAATTCAAAGATGGAATCGGATTTTTTCTAGGGCGATGCTAATATTTAAAATTATTACCAAAGAAAACATATAAATGACATCAGTATTGAATTAAAAAAATATATATATATTTTGTGCGATAATCCTGGAACAACAACGCGAAAACCTTCAGGAAATTTGAAGTTCTCTTGTATCGATTTTTCATATAAGAAAAAGTAAAGGTAGATTTCAAATATATTATTTAATAGAAATTTTCAATTTGAGTTAGTGATATCACTGATGCCGTAGAACAAAACGGCAAAAAATATATGTCTGTGAATATGATGACTTTATCGGACAATAAATTTATTTTTCCTTAATGTAGCGGACATAGGTCTATCGTTTCGATTCACGTAGAAACCAGTAAATTGTCTAGCAATCAATTCAAATGCAAACCGAAGTAACGTCTACATTTGTTTCTTCAAAAGCGTATCCGTGTATATTTTTTATTTTATTATTCACCCAGTTGTCTTTTTTTTACAGTGGTGTTCAGTCTTTAGAAGATATTAGGTTGGTGCAAAAATAATGACGTAATAATGTCGTTTTTCGACGTATTTTTTAACGTCAAAAAACGACATCATTACGTCATTATTTTTGCACCAACATAATACGATGGCTATTTGAGTTAGAGGGTTACTGAATAACAGGTACAGCTAATGTGTAAATGTGTTAATCCTCGACATGAACATCTTTAGACAGTATCCTCTTGGGATTTGGTTCCACGAGGGAGTGGTATACGGGAAGAAACTGAGTTAGTGGAACTTTCATCTCACCAAGAGTATACAAAGTGAATGAGAGACATTCACTACAATATACATGGTATGGTGGGTCTTCGGCGTGAATATTTGGAGTGTAGAACTAATTCTAGTTTAATTCATCTGAATGCACTCCATGGACAAGCCGATAGAACAGCGAGTAGGCTTTCGACGTTCGTCTATGAGAAACGGTTTACAGAGTGGTAAACAGGACGCGAAGCCGCATTTTGACTTTGAAAGTGAATGCTGGGCTTATGGGCATCATGGGGTAGCGGTGCTCCATTTTCCGCTTGATCTGACTCTTGTAAAGATGGAGGATAGCAGGAGGAGTGAGGTACTTGCTGGAGCGATGCAAGAAGCCGACCATTTTCCCTGCATCTCTAGAGATGGATCGTATATACGAGTTCCATGTGAGATATGGATTGAGTTCTGAATGAGGTAACCTCCGTTCATCACGATTGGTGAAAGGTCCGGGTCAGATCACCGATAGTGGAAGGTCACTAGATAGGTTTCTGATGCGCTGAATGTGACCAGCCAGTTTTTCTCCTCTGAGCTTTAAGAGCTACTTCATCAGCGGCCAAACTCTGGTCATCAAAGGTATTGGAGGAGCACACACATACTGTTGTATTTTCAGCATAGATATTCACAAATGATCCGAATATACTGTTAAGCAGATCATTTATATAGATTAGGAAGAGGGTTGGTGAACCTGTGGATACCCGCATTGATCGCCTGGAATTTCTATAAACCTGACCTACATCTACATTTTTGACTCTAGCGTGAAATGGTACCTGAGTTGACATATTCGAAGCCACCGCAAACCGGACCTAGCACTAACGTTTCGACGATGTATTGTTTTGTCCAAATTTTTATCTACATTAAATAAACTAAGAATGGTTGAAAAATCACCAAACCCACGAATCACATTTAAGGTAACTAGTTTATTTTTTTAATTGTTTAATCGTTTCTCAACCGTTTCGCATTCCTGAAAAATGGACATATAACAAAAATTATTATTCACATCAAGACAAACATTTATTATGAATATGTATCTTGGTCGTGGGTAAAGTTTAGTAAGTTATTTCTGCTTGATTGTTACGACTCGTTAGTGACTACCATTCTCACTGATTTAACTATGTAACAGCGAGTAGGCTTTCGACGTTCGTCTATGAGGAAGGGGTTGCAGAGTGGTAAATACTCCGCCACAACAGGACGCATTTGGACTCTGAAAATGAATGCTGGGCAGCTACCCATCATATGTGGCAGCGGTGGTCAATTTTCCTCTTGAACTGACTCTTGCAAAGACAGAGGATAGCAGAAGGTGTGAGGTATTTGCCAGAACGATGCAAGAAGTCGACCATTTTCCCTGCATCTCTAGCGATGGATCATATATACGATTTCCATTCTCACTGGTTTAACTATATAATTTCCTTGCGCAAAATTACTCTAAACTTAGTATATAACAACAATTTAATATTAGTTACTCTTATAATTATACTAATTCATACATTTTTTTTTTTTTTCTAATACCATCTATATTATGTTTGATTTAATACCTAATCTCCCACTTCTCTGTGCGAACGCTGTCGGTGACTTTTATTACCGCTTTGCCTTTTACTTACCTCTGGCACCAACTCAGTGCGCGCCCTTTTATCAAAAACCCGAAAGCAAGAATTCTTCCCGAACTTCCCCAATCACATACAGCTGTTGATGGCTTGCTGCGAAAATCGATATACTGCAAAACGCTCTTTGACGTCTTCACTTCATCCACCCACGAACTGTTTCCTCTTGTCTCGCTATTTTCTCTTTCAATTACTCTCAGCCTCTTTTTCAATTTCTTGATCATTTTCTGACTAATGTCTGTTCGAACTTCCTTTCCAGGTTCGCCGTCCGTATTTCAAACCTCAGTGTACACACTGATTTGATTTGATTTCTCTTTCCAAGATCATTTTTCTCGTTATTTCCATTTTGTTTGATATCAACACTCTCTCAGTATATGATTTTTCTTCGGCATTTGCTGGAATTTTTCTTGTCGTTTATTTCTCCTCTAAGTTATTTTCTTTTTATATTTCACGCTTCGTTCTCCGCCATTTTCCTTTCGTGTTCCTTCTTTCAATCTTTCTGTCGTTTTCCTTTTGTTTCATTTCTTTTCTTCAGCGCATAATTATTCTCCGTCTTCCTGCTTACTTTTTGGAATTCCCTTACCATTTTTATATTTTATTAGTAATTAAAAAAAAATCCACAGCCAAAATATTTCCCATATAATTTTAGAGTTATAGATACATTCTCTTTACACCAAGTCTTTCACTTTTCTTTCTTTCTTTCTTTCTTTCTTTCTTTCTTTCTTTCTAAGTATCTGTTATTCTATCTATTTATCTATCTATCTATCTATCACTATATATTTATACACAAACATATATTTTATTAAATTTGGCGGCTAAGAAAGATTTAATTGACTTGTATTAAGTTTTTCCAGCATTCTTATGTTTTTTTCCCGTTATGTAAGAGTAAGAAGGTACAAACAATCGTCATACTTTTTTATTGAATAGGAGAATTTATTCCGAGCCTTTGCGCGTTGAGCTGGAATTTCCATAGTTAAAGAAGGTTAGGTTGATAGTAGGAGAGATGTTTAATATACAGGACCTCTCTCCTGTAATGTGACTTACATAGAAATTTTTTATTTTCGGCCAGAATTTGTCTTCAGGCTTCTTGATAATTATATATATATATATATATATATATATATATATATATATATATATATATATCTGTGTATTTAGGGAGCAATCCTTTTTTCATGCACATTTCAGTGAATACAACAGACACGGTGCTTTGATTTAATTTTTTATACAATTTCCCATACGATCTATTTTTTTTTTTTTTTCGGATGATAAATTATATAAAAACTGCCTGAATGTTCTTTCTACCGAGTGCTTTCGGCTACATATTTAGCCATTTTCAAGTATTAAATATTTTAACTGTTAAATAAGAAATAGGTCGATGCATGTATGTATTTATATAATGTTTTCATTTTTCAAAACATGTTCAACATCTTGTGTCCATGTTCATAGTTGATATTATTAAATATTGCTTTTTTGTTTTCATTAATAAGGCTTTCATTATTTTTAGCCTTTTTTTTTCATATAGATGATGCTATTGCATTTGTGCTGTCAAGAAGTATGTTACGAAATGTCCGGTAGGTCTCCATGAATATTTAAATGCGATTTAAATGAGATATGATCAGAAAATTTAATAAATTATATAAGCCACAATGCAACATGTTTGACAATCAGACTCACTCTACAACTTTCTAACCATTAAATTAAAAAATTATTAGATCGCATGAGAAATTGTATAAAAAACTAAATGAAAGCACCTTATCTGCCGTATTTAATGAAATGTGCATATATATATATATATATATATATATATATATATATATATATATATATATATATATATAAATTCAAAGAGGCCTGAAAAACGTCATTAACTCGGTTAAAACATTATTAAATAATGGCATTATCAGCAACGTACGCCATGGAAAAATGCACACAGTAATGTTATCTTGAATTTCACAACTATAATGTATATCCGGTTCTTAAAAAGTGGCTACAGATGTACAGACAATTTTTATGCACATTTTGATCAACCATATGTTAAGTTGTACGTTCATCAGGCAGAATTAATTTCTATATACCACAACTCTTGTGTGTGGTCTTCATTCTAAATTACACATACATACACACATACGATTATTTGTGTCTGTGAATGTGTGCCTGTCTCTCTCTATATATATATATATATATATATATATATATATATATATATATATATATATATTTGATATATATATCAATTGAGTACTGTTGAATGACAAGCTAATTCTAAAAACAACAGCCACCTGCATAAATGCGAAGCTCTTCAGTAAAAGGAATGGAACACTATGGCTGCTTGGCGTTTGTTTACGTTTCTACAAAAAAATCGTTTGATTTGGGTGACTAGAAATGTCGAGTGAAGAAAGCTCAGAGGTAGATGCTCGGTCTGTCACTAAATCAGTTGGGTTTCGATCCGGGCTTGAAGCATTCGGTAGTCTAGTCGCATTGGGGAGCTGCGCAACAGTAGTATGCAAATCAGACACACACACACACACACATCTATATATATATATATATATATATATATATATATATATATATATATATATATTTCGTTATATGTCAGTTTTATGCACGTTTCTTCGAAGAAAAACTCTTGTTCGCAAGTGTATAACAACTGTCGAAACGCTTTGGATATCCGAGCGCTTTTGGTTATTCGTTTAGCCATTATCAAGGATGATTTTTATTTATTTTTTTTTTTTAGCTGAATGTCTTTTTGTATGTATATATCTGAAATTTTAGTAATGTTTTATTTTCCAAACACGGCCAGCATGCTGTGTCCGTGTTTAATGTTATTGAGTGTTCACTGTTAATGTTATTTCGTGTTCGGCTTTTCTTATTATCAGCACTTCCATTATTTTTAATCTTTTTTTACATGTGGATGAATACTTGGATTTTCTCCTAGTATGTTTCGGACTGACTTACGTATCACACGCATACACCCTCCCAAACTCATAGGGGACTCTCACATCGAAATCAGGGCCAGATCTCTGATAAATCTATTGTCCTTTCAGATTTCATACTTTTTTTAAGTTTAAAGATGAGAAGATAGAAATTATGCTAACTTGAAATAAACACGAAACATTATAACGTATTTTCTAAATAATACTATGTGTGTCTATATCTATATATAGAGAGAATGCCGACAACGCTAGGGAAATAAACTTTGAAATAAATTCACACATTTTATGTTAAAAGAGGAATTTAGGCTGACTCAAAGTATACAGTTTCCATATAAAGACTTCTAACGCTTTACAACCCTAATAGTGACAAACAATGAGCCCAAAACTGTCAGTTCACTCCATTAATATAACATAAGCAGAAAGAAAATTCTCACGGACAAAAGTCACTTTTCATTTTCTACCTCTTGCCTCGATGAGACATAGTCGTGGCCGTAAATTTCGATCATTATAATCTTTCTCGCTTTGCTTTCATTTGTCAAAACGCCTAGAAATATACAAAAATATTAATATTATCAATAATATTGTTTTTGTTGGGGTTTATCGCTCCAATTTCTTTCAGTGACCTATTATATCTACATATTATAACAACGATCGATTCTATTATCATATATATATATATATATATATATATATATATATATATATATATATATATATAGACTTTCCTGTCGGAGAGGTTCTGACAAGTTAACCAATTGATTCAGTGATGAATTTTTGTGCGATCATACTAAGCGGCACTTAAGTGATTTGCAAAGAAGGCCGCATATGGAGCAAGAGTGAGAATTTTGGGATGAGGTCATTGTTAGATTGGTTGACCTTTTAGATCTTGCTTTCGATTCTTGAATAGGATTCAGACTAGCAGATTGAAAACAGCTGAATCTACTAAAACACATTATATATGTATGTATATATATATATATATATATATATATATATATATATATATATATATGTATGTACGTAATATATATATTTTATATATGTATAAACACACACATATATATGTAAATATATATGTAAATATCTATCTATCTATCTATCTATATATATATATATATATATATATATATATAAATATTATAGCATGATTCATTAAATAATTTAGACAAGATATGTCTACTTAGTTTTAATATGATCTTGAAGTAATTCAAATTTAAAAAAAAAAGAAAAATCTAATATTGAAACCATAGTATCACTTGACGTTGAAAATTTATTCACTTATGTCACATTTAACGAAATTTTTGATATTATTATAAGAAGCATATACAATAATCCACCTCTACTTCCACGTAAAATCAAACTTATATATTACGAAAACTACTGATAAATTACACTATTGAATCCCATTCTACGATCATAAAAATATATATATATATATATATATATATATATATATATATATATATATATATATATATTAAAAAATGTTTCTGTGGGTTCTGTTCAGAGTCCATACTTTAGTAATTTCTATACGTCTAGTCTTTAAGATAATATATATATATATATCCATATATATATATATATATATATATATATATATATATATATATATATATATATATATAAAGAACCCCTCTAGCTAAGATAAGTCGATGACATCATTATATTAGGTAAGAATATGGATCAAATATATCAACTTCAAAAACAATACCAAATTAATGATGTCCTTAAATTTACATACGAACTTAATAATGGTAATAATGTTGCTTTTCTAGATATATTGATGAACACTAATATTAATAAACTCTTCCCATATAAGAAACCTACTATATTAAAAATTCCGGCACTAAAAGTGAATATCCAAATTACTATAATATAGAAATTAAAAAAAATAATAAACCGTGCAAAAAACAATTTATCTACAAAACAGATTTTCTGTAGTGAACTGAAATAGAGAAGCAAATTACGTAATTATGCCGTTGGTGAATAAATAAGTTAAAGAATTTAATACAATGTAAATAGAATTAATCCTAAACATATTAATCATTTATATCGCTCCCAGATACATTCTTATTATAAACAGGACGAATATATCATAAAAACTTAATAAATACTAATATATCCACCACAGATCCTAGTAATATATATATATATATATATATATATATATATATATATATATATATATATACACTTTATATTAGTAGATTCAATATATCCAATTTAATCATTCATAATGACACCCACCCAACCTACTAACGTGTTGCCAAAATACAACTCTGGATATAAATTTCAATGTCTCTTGTGAGATTGTCTCTCCAACAGAAAAATACTATGTATGTTGAGCATACTACTATAACGTTTTCTCGATGCCTGAGTTTTATTTGAATGGTGCACCTAACATTTCCAACATTTGCAACAGCGTGCTTGTCCGCATTCGCAATTTAGTAAAATTATTTTTGAAGATGCATTTGTAATTTTTCATGAAAATAATAAACATAAACTACAGATTTTTTAACCTATTTACCTTAAAAAAATTAAACCAATACATAATGAAATTAATTATGAATACTGCACAAATTAAGAGCACTGTAGCATGAAACAATACAAGCTGAAATTCTGTCGAACACCTGAAACCTATTGCCAATCCAATGCAAATTTAAATAAATCGGTCACCGTCTACTTCCCAAAATTGCTAGTTCTTTAAAGCGTTTGATTTTTACCATCTATAACGCGTTTTATGATATTGGTAGGATATCAATTGTTTCAAAGATTTTTTGGGGTACTAGGATGTTCTCCGTCTAACAAACAAGAACAGATGATCAAAGAACGATGAACCAGGTTGTAAATTAGACCAATTTTTCGGGCATTGGGAACGAAAGAGTTCCAACTTGTGTATAAGCCTGTGAATGCGGTTTTGCGGTAGATGTTGGTATAAAAAAAAACATACTTTGGTTCAAGGAGAACATCTAGAAATGGTAATGTCCCATCGTTATTATCGTTAAACTTAAAGGTTGGATGGAGAGAATTGAGTTTCGCGAAAAAATCAGTGTCTTCATTGGAGGAATCAATAATAAAGTGTCATCAACGTACTTCATGTAAACGTAGGATTTATGGCCCTTGTCAAATAAAAGTCTCTCATGATAATCATTGAAAATATTGACCAAAGTAGGCCCCAAATGACTACCCATTGCAACACCATCCGTCTGGGCATACTTGATATATATGAAACTGAATTCAATATCATCAGTCACCAGATTCATGCATTCTAAAAGAAATTTTCATGAATGCTACATATATATATATATATATATATATATATATATATAGAGAGAGAGAGAGAGAGAGAGAGACAGAGAAAGAATTATTTATTAAGAATTACCATATTTTCATTATTTTTTTTCGTCTACCTGCCTATATATTAGGGAGATCTTACTTAAGAATTCTTTTGTTTTTTTTTTTCATTTATTAAGGTAGACGAAAAAAATAAATAAATAAACGGGACGTCTACTCAAATTTGCATATCCAATAAAACGACGTTTAAATGACATAAGAGTGTATATATATATATATATATATATATATATATATATATATATATATATATGGGAAGAGAGAGATAATATATTGTATATATATAGAGAGAGAAAGAATGTGACAGTGAGAGATAGACAAAGTGAAGCAGATAGATAGAGACCATTCTTCATACGATTGCCATCCCTTTTTCAGTATTGAACACCTAGACCTATTTCAGCCTTCCATTAATTTCGTGTAGCATATATATTCAACTTACACAGACTCTTCTTTCTCTGAGAAGATTCTTTCTTTAGCATCAATTTTCAAATGCATTATCTTCGCGTTCTTTTCTACCAGACAATCACTTTTTCAGATGCTCTTATTATTCCTTTCATTCCGCCTTATAAAGCACCTTCCAAAATTTCATCCGCACAATTGTCCCCCATCTCCTTTAATATGTTCGCTAAGATACCTTATCCGAAACATATTTTTTTCCTTGAGCCTGTTCTGAAAATTATTCAGTTAGTGACTGACCAGGTCTGAGGCGAAAGCATAAAAGATTAAGATGAGGTGGGCCAGAGTTATATATTAGGAAAGGGGTTACTCACACCCTTGAGCTGCTTGTCAGGACCAGATGAGAACTTATATAAGTCACTTCTCTCTGCGCACGGACAATGGCCGGTAATAGAAAGAAACCTTCCGGAAGAAAGTAGACACGCTTCAACCAAAAGAAATGGATGCTCAAAGAAATGTATATTTCTATCAGCATTTTTAGTTCCTTTGTTCTTTTTTCAGAAACGCCATTGTGATTGTTGCAATCCCTACATTTTTTCGATTCCGTAATTTTCTTGTTTTTTTTTTCTTTACTTATATTATCTTCTCTTTCCTTATTCTACTTTCTTTTCTCCTCATTTTATTCTTTCTTCTCTCTTTATTTCTGTCTCTGATTTGCTTTTCTTTCTTTTTTTCTTTGTTTCTTTCTTTCATTCATTCATTATTTATTTATTTATTTTATTGTTTCTTTCCTTCTTTCTTTAATTTTTATTCATTTTTTCATTCATTCATTCATTGATTCATTCTTTCTTTCTTTTTTCATTCTTTCTTTTATTCTTTCTTTCTTTCTTTCTTTCATTCACTCTTTCTTTCATTCTTTTTAATTTCTTTCTTTTATTTTTCTTTCTTTCATTTTTCTTTCTTCAATTCTTTCCTTCTCTCTTTCATTCTTTCTTTATTTCATAGTATATTTTCCATTATTCTATTTTGGTCATTGAACTTTTCTTTCTTTGCTCCATTCATTCATTTATTCATTCATTCATTCATCCCATCGTTCTATTTTTCTTTCCCAATATTTCGCTGTTGTTTTCATTGCTTATGCACACGTATTTGATTATTCTGTCATTTTACTCCAAAGTAAATTGTTTTAGTCAAGCGATAAGGGCAAAAATCTCTGTATATACATTTTATATTCAATCATTCGATTCCAAGCAAGGCGATAATGCCACTAAGACGCAAGGGGTTACTGAGGTGGTGCAGATTTAGTGAATACATTAGTGAGTCGAAAAGAACAATAAAATATTCAAATTCAGAAAGACAAAGAATGACGACCTAAATTTTAGAAGATCTTGCGTAGGAGGGAAACGGGAAACCCAGATTTCCACAGGCGAGAAGTGCAAGAATATTAGAATACATCTCACGATTAATTCACATTTTTCAACAGTAAAACTATCAGATCAATTTGCTAATCTTGCATTACCGATAAATTAATAATTTTACACTGCTAATACATTTGTATATTGTCTTTCATTATTATAAATTATTTGAAGCTTTACGATTCTGTTATGATTTCAAGCAATATTGGTAAATATACTGTAAATGAAAATGAGACTGTTGAAATGATAACTGTTGAAAAAATCCTTTAATACTTCATATATATATATATATATATATATATATATATATATATATATAGATAGATAGATAGATAGATAGATATAGATATAGTAACGAGATCAGATCAGTTGGTATATAATCCAAGTGGATCTTAGTAATATAAAAATATTAAAGATGATCCACAAAAAGAGATCAATGAATTTCTTATTACAGAGAAAAAATTTAATAAGCAATAAGATCTCAAAACACCTCATATGGAGAATAGTCTATTTCGGTAGTCGAATTTATCGGTCGTCTGTCTTATCAAACCCACTGTGGAAAGTCTTTGTGTGAAAAATGGAAATTTAACTGTCAAAGGTAAAAAAAAAATAGGTATGTTGTGTATCCCATAGAAATTTCATAAAACATGGTTATAGTGTGAATTAATAACTTTATTTATGTTGTTAGCACAGGATTACCTACACTTCATTATTTTCCTATTCCTCAGTCTACGCCGGGGTTGATAAGTCAGATGAGCGATATCTTCGTCTGCCGAAATAGTTTATTCCCCATATGAGGTAATTTTGGATTTTATTGTTTATTCCTCTCTCTCTCTCCTCTCTCTCTCTCTCTCTCTCTCTCTCTCTCTATATATATATATATATATATATATATATATATATATATAACGGAATATATATTGATATGCATATATATATATATATATATATATATATATATATATATATATTAAAGACATTTTTATGTTTAACGTTGTTATTTATGGATACAAGTATTTAAGCAAATGCTCTGTTTATGATAAACAGTATTAAATAACATTTACCGGTTCATCATAAACAGAGCATTTGCTTAAATACTTGTATCTATAAATAACAACGTTAAACATAAAAATGTCTTTAATAAAATGTCTTTAATAAATAAATTGTCGGACCTTGTCCATTTTTAATATATATATATATATATATATATATATATATATATATATATATATATATATATATATATATATACATATATATATATATATATATATATATATATATATATATATATATATATATACCTACGTTCGTAGGGTAATTTTAAGTTTCTTCCTGTCTAATTTGTTGGTAAAACCACGAAAATTTAAGTTGCACTACGAACGAAGATATATGTATATTTATTAATATATACTTCTTATCATTGTCTACCCACATTGGGCACTGTTTTGTTTATACCTTATATTAAATTAAGTAAATACTTATTCGCTTATCTGTGCACACACTACTACACGTACATACAGTTGTAAATATATAATTATTTGGCTTACAGACACACACACAAATATATACATACATAAATATATATATAATAAATATATATATATATATATATATATATATATATATATATATATATATATATATATATATATATATATATATATATATATATATATATATATATATATATATATATATATATATATATATATATATATATATATATATATATATATATATATATATATATATATATATATATATATATATATATATATATATATATATATATATATATATATATATATATATATATATATATATGTGTGTGTGTGTGTGTGTGTGTGTGTGTGTGTGTGTGTGCGTGGTATATATATATATATATATATATATATATATAAAAGAAAAGCAGACCACTTTAAGGTACCATTATAATAATTTATTTCCCCAGTGTCCTTTTAAAGGACGCCGGATTATCAGATCGCACATCAAAAAATTGGAAGTGCTATCTGATGATCCGGCGTCCTTTAAAGGATCTGAATGAAATAAATTATTATAATGTACCATAAAGTGGTCTGTTTTTCTTTAAATATTAGCTCTGGATTTACATTGAGCTCTCAGGTTTTCATCTTCCTTGGGATAACCCATACGGATTACCAAGTTCTTCATAACTTAACTATATATATATATATATATATATATATATACGAAGAGAGAGAAATAAATGCATAGATAATAATGAAGAAGAAAAACCGACCTTAAGAACACCGGAAGAAGTGATTTTAGAAAAACAATAATAAGCCAAGAAATTATTTTGAGAAGAATTTGATAATGAAAATGCCAAAAAAAAAAAATAAAATAAGCACAATAATATATGAAAGAAATAATTACCACTGTTTTTAAATCATTTCACTCTAAGCAAGGCAAGAAAGCCTCCAGTGTACAAGGGATTACTCAGCGTTTGAGTAAATAGGAAAAAAAATTCTTAAGGAGAGGTGATAATAAAAGAACAAGAATCAAGAAAACAGAAGATAGCGATTGACATTACACATTTTCGAATACCAAAGTTGACTGGTTATCAAGAATCCAGAAGAGGGAGGAGTTCCGCAAAAGAGAATTTTGAGAAATGAAACTATCAGTATAGAACTTAAGGTTACATCTACACATTTCACTTGTAAAAAGATGAAACTTCGCCACCAATCAAGTAATGAGCTTAAATTAATAAAATCTAGGTACCATAGCGGTAAGTTCATCAAAACAATTAACATGAACGTTTTTATAGAAATGGCGTATGGAAGATTCATTATGGCGGAGGGAAATTGACTAATGACGAGATTTCACGTCAAGACCTATAACATCGCAGATTCTTCTTTGGGGTTATATAAGTATAAATATATAAGTATTAAAACGCTTTATTCCATAGATGCACGAATAACTGGTTACAAATTAACGAAGAGCCAAT
>CAHIKZ030004213.1:3660000-3685000 GCA_903632075.3 Acanthosepion pharaonis
ACAGGAATGATTTTATTAAACCAAATAATCTTCCACAAATTCCGTATCCCTGAAGTTTACGATGAACGCCATAATGCCCAGCCCTATCAACTGCGTTAGATACATCTAGAACCACGGCACGAGCTTCTCCGTTATTGTGAAGTTCTTGGTAAACAAATTCAGTTAGGGCCGTGAGTACATTAGCGGTAGTTCGGGCAAAGTGGAAACCATATTGCTTCTTAGAAAGGAGATCATGGGATGTAAGTTGCCACTTCGTCAATGATTAAAGCTTCAAGGAATTTCCTGAAGTGTGGTAGGAGACAGATACGACGGTAGTTAGAGTGCTTTAAAAACAGGTACAACAGATGAGGACTTCCAACTTATGTCTACAAATGCTATATCCCTGATAGTGATTAACTTTATCCATTAATATAACATATTTGAAACTATATATATATATATATATATATATCCGCAGGCTGGTGTCTCTTCGAAGTTTGCATACCTTTTTTCCGATCAGAGGAGGAAGGCGTGGGATTTCTAAGGAATGATTTTCATGGTGGACAATTTGATAAATTTTGCTGCAATATCCTGAACATATATAATCTATAGGCGACTTAGACCCAGATTAAAATTAGAGGGGTCATTCTCTTGAGAACATGTATTCGAATTTAGAATACTTGCGAAAGTCTTAGGGAAGCAGTTTCAAGGTATCGGTAGAAAATTATGTTGGCTTTACGCAAAATGTGGTTACGTCAGTCAGTAAGTCATTTTAAATATGTAAGTTCGCAGATTCATTACAAGAAAACTTTATAAGACATGTTTACACGTTGAGATAAGAGCCAGGCAGAGAAAATCTTGAAAATATAAGCGGATAGGTCAAATAAATGAGTGAAAATTTTTCTATTGATTGTTTTCTTATTTATGGCTTATCAAAATTTTTCAGGTTATTCAAGGCGAGTGTATATATTTTGGGATTGTAAGAATTTTTTGAGATAATTATTTACTGATAACAATCTTTATATTCACCGCATAGCTGAAGTGGATATGATGTGGCTTCATACCCTTCACAATGGTATTTTCGCGTAAGTCAATATAAGAAAATCGACAATGTATTGGAACTAATTTCTCCTGTTTCGAATTGTCAGCCGTTATCCATTACACCATCCGGACATCCAAGATGACAGTATTAAGTTCCCAAGTGGTCATTTGTCTCGTTACCGACTAGGCTCGAGATTGTTTAAATCCGCTGATCCTACGAGCATCAGTGTTTCAATATGATATGATCATAAGTCAAAAACGTGTTTATTTAAAAAAAACAAAAAAATAAACAATAAGTATTATATATACTTGTTAATATTAATATATGATTCCGGACATCTGACATCATTCAACGATACCCACACGATGATTTTTTTTTTTTACATTCAGCCATGTGTATTAATTGACACAAGTAAATTTCAATCTTTGCGCTTGACATCATTTTTCAGTTTAATTTTCTTTCCGTCCAAAATTTATTATTTCCACTTCTTCACATGCATTCATAATTAAAAAAAATAATTCTAATAATGTTTGCGAAATATTATTTGTTGCTTTCAATGAATGGTGAATTCAATTTGGTTTATACGAAGCAGGAATTGTTTGGTCTTGTTTGACGGGAACTTTATAGTTACTTGAAGCTCAAATAAATTCGCATCATGATATTTGAAAAAACAGATACAAGCAAATAAATCTTGTCAGGCGATACAAATAATCGCACACACACAAACATACAGACGTCTACACACACACAAAAAAACACCCGCACACATACACAAAGGAATTCATACAAATTTTTAGAGTTTGATAATAAACTCAAATTTAATAGACAAAAATGTGTGAAGCAGAATTCTACTGAGAATAAATGCACAGGTAATAAAAAGCCAAGCCTCTGTCAACATCAAGGCAGTGTAAATAAAAAAAAATAAACAAACATCATTTTTAACTTTTTTTTCAACTCCATATTCTTTAAAAATTAACCATAAGGAAATCGTAACAAAAAGGGATATAAACGAAAAAAAAAACAAGAGTTTTAATACAATGGTCACTTTGAAGCACGAACGCCACCTTGTAACGCATTGAAAAAAGAGAGGAAAAGCTAAATCTGATTTATAAATAAGCGAATAAAATTTAAATCAATGAATTTGTTTTATTTGGAATTTTTCCGTTATCAGAATTACATGACACCAAATCAAAGAAAGCTGCGACAATTACAAGAAAAGAAATATGCTTACACCGAAAATTGACAGCGGTCAAAAAGTGAGTGTTATCATTTCAATGAGGTTCCATGTTTCTCACCAAATCTCAAGTAGTACTAATATATAAAACTCGTTGTTAAAAATGCTGAAAAATTAGTCAGTTAATTCTATCGTTACTGAAAGCATCTGATTCCTAATCTTTACCAGATCCAGTCAGGTCAGAAATACATTGTTTTCTGTTATATTTTTACTAGATCTGACTAAATATAACCTCCTAGATTTGATAGAGTTCAGGATCATTTCCGCAAACTTGTGTGAGGAAACATTATTTTCTTTCTGCGAACTCTTACCCCCAGGAGCAATGTTGTAAGCCTTTATCGTACTTTATCGCTATTCAAATGGCAAATATTCAGATGAGATCCATTATTTTGTTTCAACGAAGTGTAGATTTTTTCAAATAGGACATGACAAGTTATTTTCCCTCATTTCGTCCGCGGTTCAAATCTAAAAAAAAATTGTTTTATTTTTGTTTCACCTCATAAACTAACCTTTTGTCTAAAAGACTCGTCTGTTCCTTTTGAACACTCAAACTTAACCTCCTCAAGTCAAGGAGCAATCTTTGTCTATTTACTTTATCCTCATAATCTCCCCTTCTTACCAGCTAACACTTTCACTTCTATCAAAGAACTTGGCCACCGTAACAATTTAGAGTGTATTCCTATACTTGGTGTAGATTAATAGCAACGAAAATGTGAAATTTATTAAAAAGAAAAATACGAGTACAGTTGGTAGAAATTCAAAGTCTCTGAGAAAACTAACAATAGTGTTTTTTTTTTCCGTTTTTCAAGCAGTCCGCCTCCGACCTGACTTTCATTCACACATACTCATCAGGTAGATGACTCGCTGCCTTCACCTGTCTTTCTTGGCATTGATATGCTCTGTGATGGTAAAGATCTCTATGTCCTCCTTTCTTAGTATGTGTCCAAAAAACCTCAGCAATTTTTCTTTTCTGATTCGAAGAATAAATGCTTTTTTTATGTTAGCGTTTTCTTCACGACTTTCTCATTGGTTAATCGTTCCGTCTTTGGAATTATCAGTATCCTTCTGAAGAACCACATTTCTTTTGTCGCAATTGGCTTCATTCTCCATCATTGACTACCATACAGAATGGACATAATTTTGCCTACCATACAAGAGGACAGATATTACGTAATATTTCAGTATTCGTATCTTATTTTTTCCTAATGAAATCTTACAAACTATACTTAGCTTAGAGTTTGGAAGTCATGTTTCGCTATTGGGAAAGCCATTCTAATCTGTGCAACATCATACGTTGTCGCCGCATGTTGTCAAGCATTTCTAGATTATAGAGGCTTGGTTTAATTTATTGAGAAATATCTGTGTGGGTATTAGTGGGTGTGTGCCTCGTATAAACAAAGATATAGATAAGGTTTTACGCTGTCCTTTATGAGAAAGGATTTATCATTGTTCAATTACTTTTGTCATTGTACATTGTTGAATTTGGATGTTAAAAAGAAAAATGTATTTTTATTATACCGCCTACCTACAGGAAAATATATCAAAACTTAATAATTATACTATTTACATTATTCGACCGAAACGTTGTAATACATATGGCGACAAAGATAAGAACAATAGTCCGAATAATGTAAATAGTTTACATAATAACTCACCTCAGAAATATAGATATTTAATATTTATAATCAATACTCTTATTTACTTTGTTATAAATAGCCAGAATTAGCAAATCTACACAAACTAGTTATGGAATACATTTTTTAAGCATTTCACCCCGAGGAAGGCGGGAGTCCTACTAGCGCGCAAGGGGGTTCAGAAGATTGAGAACAAGAGTAAAGGACAGTATTTGAGGAAAGGATACAGAGAAGGACGGGGATCAAGCTCAGGGTGTCAGATGTCGATTGACATAACACTTGCATATTTGAAGATTATAGTTATCGGGAAAGCAACTAAGGGGAAGGGAGTTCCACAGACGGGAAGTGAGAGAGAATAACCTGTTTGAGTAGAAGAGACTGTGACATTTAACCGTTTTGATAGTGAAAGAGTGGGGCCGAGATGCCAGCCTGATAGCTCGCTTAAATTCATGCAGCCTAGGAACCAGCGAAAGTAGCTCGTCGGAACAATATACACCCTCGCTCATGACGTGTGTCTATCACTGCCTATCGACGGCCCGAAGAATTCCATCAACCAAATTTCTCAAGGCTTGAATCAATCCTTGGTATGGTCTTCAGTTTTCAATGCAGACATCAGGAAGTCGACAAATCGACAATAGTGAGATTCGAACCCTAGTCTCATGGTCCACGCGTCCAATATATATATATATATATATATATATATATATATATATATATATGAATAGAGTCATAACATCACTCTAACTAGGGATCATAACAAACCCCTTCGAATAACTGTTAGAATCATCCAAATTTCAGCGTATACGCAGCACTGTCCTCAGATTGAAAATGAAACAGAAATGAGCATACTGTAGCTTCTGGTGCAAAGTACAAGCAGTATATTATGCCGTTTCCAAATATCTGGCGAAGTGAATTGCGTCGTTGTGATTTTTTTCCCACTAATGTTGCCCAACTGAAATTATTATACTGTGCAGACGATAAAATCAAATACATACAACGTTTATGCGCGAAATTGTAAATATATATTGCTGACAATTTAGTCTTCGCAGGCTATATATATATATATATATATATATATATATATATATATATATATATATATATATATATGCACACTCTACTAAGCTGATAATGGCTAAAAGGTATAGCCGAAAGCGCTCCGAAATTCAAAACATTCGGACAGTTCTTACACACCCTTTGTCCAGAAAAAAAGCACTTGTCAGAACACAAGAAAATTAAATATAAAGCTCAAACGTAGTACATTGTCTGTCGTTTTTAATGAAACATGTATATATATATATATATATATATATATATATATATATATATATATATATATATATATATATATATTCAAATATCAGGCTGATAGTGAATTGTCTGAATGTCAGAAATGGGGAAGATATGCAGCTACTGTGTTTAGCCCCTGCAGAACAGAATGAGAGGAGGTGAATTGAGGAAGTGTTTAACTGGCTTGAACTTTATTGCCTCACTGACAGAAACACACACACACATATTGTCAGGTAACTTCCAAGACAGCAACCCCCCCCCGCCTGATTATTTTGTGGCGTTAAATTGAGCGGAAGACCAGCGAAACTCCTTGAAACACCAAACAGGAAAGAATTTCCAGGATCATGGCAGCATTAACCAACTTAAACAAGATTGCCTGAGATTCCGAAGTTGTCTGGAAGTCTTGACGATTCTATTAAATAAATTTACTCTTTCGGATTTTAAAATATATTTATTTAATTTTGGTTAATATATCTGTTAAAAGATGTCAACCTTTTATCATTTTTTTTTTTTGCGTAATATTGACGACAATTTTTCCATCGCACGCTGTATATATACAGTCTACGACGAAACTATTCGTACTCCCATCAATTCTCAATATTTGTAGCCATTTCTCAGAATCTAATACCCGCATGATGCCAGGTTTTTTTATATGTTAATAAACACGTAAAAGGGAATAGAAAACTAGATTTTCAGTACAATAGTTTAAATACAACAAATGTTACAGGTGAAGAATGCAAAATAGGAAAAACAAAATTATTCGTACAGTATGAAAAGTAGAAAAAAAATTGAACAACTTGCACAATAGTAATAGTTAATATCATATAGTAATAGTCTATGGGCTCACATTTTATAATTTGCTTAAATCTTTTTTCCATTGTTTTTGATGAGATTTGAACAGAGATCGCAGTCTACCATGCTATTTAATCTAACCTAGAAGTTGAGTAGAGATTGGCCCATTCATTTCTCAAGGGAATTAACAGGAGAGCGAATCCAACAGACTAAACCAGAATCTGAACACGGCTCGCTGACTCCGCTTTCCGCGTTAATAAGCATTAAATTCTCAGGTAGAAATTCAGCTGATAATTGGGTCAAACACTAGACATCGTGATACAACTTCGCAAGCAGTGTTTTCAGTTTTGCTCCAAATATAAACGTGTTCCTACTGTTCGCCATTTTTCCAGAACTGATAAAATATATAAAACGACTAAAATGTTATTGAAAATTGTGTTCCGAGTAACAGAACGATGATGCACTTTTAACATAATTTAATCGAAGAAAAAAGTGTCTGTTTCTGTAAATGTCCACCTGTTTCTGTTAATCTCTCATGTGAAATGAAAAGCCTGAAAAGAAAAGAACACCATTCAGGCAAGCAGAGACTTCCTATTGATGCAATGAAGACACATATCCATTTTAGAAGCATGTTTTTTCAAACCTGCATACATGCAAAATCATACATCCTCAAAAAATAAACATAAAATAAAAGGATGAATAATGTACATATCATTTATCATTAGACGACCGACATATATGAACACTCACGTCTAGCAATACAGATATGCATCCAATCATGCCGATAAAACCAGAGGCGCGCATGCGTACAAGTGTAACTCCGATATGATTAAAAATATTACTGTCATAAAAATGACAAAAAAAAGAGCTGTTCACATTAGTGATGATAAACAATTCTGATAACAGTGCATATCAAATGCACAAGAGAATGCAGGTAGTTGAGAATGAATGCACCTTTTTCTTCTTTTTTTTTAGTTTCGTGCTCATCCAAGTGCAAGAAATATCACGACAAGAACAAGAGATAATAAAAAAAACCTTAGCACGAAGTTAAAGCGAAACGTACAAAAAGATAATTCCTGCAGAGAAACGAAAAGAAGCCCTACTAAAGTATATTTAACTGTATAATTTGCCAGTAAGAAATAATTACTGCTAATGTTCGTTTAGTTAGAGCCCTCTATCAGACATATTAATCTATGTGAATTAGTACACGGCACATTACTTCCTGATTGAATGGGTGTTCATTAACAATGCTTCAGTGTCAAAATGTCCGCGTCTATTCTGCTCGTCAACAGGTCGATATGAATTCTCTTGTAAATTTGATACTGGCAAAAGCACAACCGATACATCGATAAACTAGCGACGCAGAATTCGACAAAACTGACGTACAACACTTAACTATACAGAACACGGTGAAAGACAATTTAACAGCAGACATATATATGTTAAATAAAGACAAACAGGCGTGGACAATTCTATACAGCTACCAGTTTGAAATATTCGTTCTCAGAAATACGGAACCGTCAATTGTTTAAGTTAAGACACGTTTCGTAGGCATATATATATATATATATATATATATATATATATATATATATATATATATATATATATATATATATATATATATATATATATATAAAAAAAGAAAGAACAGTAAGATATATAATCCGGTGTTCTTATAGATATTTTTATTTTTGAATAACTAATACATTAAAATATAGACATAATGAACACCCAGACACCCCTCGTCTAGTGAAGTGGATTTATCTGTAACTTTGGAAACATAAATTATGATTTTAGCTGTGTCTTTAAAACCAAGTAATTTTAAAAGTTACTGAATGAAATGGAACTAATGTCTTTAATTTAATTACAAAATTAAATTCGGGGCTTTTAGCTTCTATTTTTGAAACATGGTTAGAACTGTATAGCGAAAAAAAACATATTTTTAAATCAATTAACTTATAATATATATATATATATATATATATATATATATATATATATATATATATATATATATATTTGTGTGTGTACGCGTTTGTGCATATGTATATATATAGAGTGTGTCATGGGCAAATTATCGCCATTTTATATTTTTGGTTTTGTGCATGCGCGTTGTCTCTCTTTTTTAATTTTGTCGACTGCACAGGGTCAGTTAGGCACTACCTGTGAGAAAACGAACGCCATTACCCAATTCATTCTCCCAGAAATTTGGAAACGGAATGCTGTATTGATTTGCATTCGCTCCGGACGATCTAATATGAATATTTCTGTGTGTTTAGGTGTCAATATAACGGCAGTGTAGAGGATCCAAATATGGTTGGATGATATATCCAGTCAGCATGATGGTGTTTGGAGTGATCACTAGTTATGGTGATGCTATGCTTTCATCCATCTTCCCATAGGCCATCAGACTCAAGACGGAGGCCTATATCAAGTGATTTGAAGAGGTAGTGCTGACCTGGGTCATGAGGATGGCTGCTGGAAAAACTTATGTCTGACAAGAGGACTCTGCAACATGCTACACATACAGGAGAACCCAGTCATGATTTATGCGATCACATAACCCCTTACATCTGGCCAGTTAACTCTCTAGACTGTAGGGCCTTGGGTATTATGTGTGGGGCGCAGAATCCAGAGACAAACAAGACCAAAGAAGAATGAAGGCAAGGATTTAAGCAGCATTCCACAGTTTACACAAGGAGACCGTCCAGACGAAATGCAGGAGGTAATGATATTTGTCTGGGGGACGTGGTCGAAAGCAATGGGGATTTTATTGGACAAATTTACTCTTTAGTATTCCAAGAAATGTTTTTTTATATATGTTAAAATGTGATGTTAATATTATTTTCAAGTTTGCTTCATTTAGACGACAATTTATCCATCGCACCCCCTCTTCCTCTCTCTCCCTCCATCTCTCTCTCTCTCTCTCTAAAATATATATATATATATATATATATATATATATATATATATATATATATATATATATATAATTACACGATTCGCGTATCTGTCTAATCAACAATAAGTAAAGTATATACATGTGACAATATGGAAATCTAAACAGACATCACGTGCGTATATATTTATTATCGCAAGCAAATGGGAAAATATCTTTCTTATGAACAATTGAATGTCATCTATACTTGGACTTTTTCTTTTACAGTACGCGCTAGATTTAAAAGATTCTCTCATCACGATTTAAATGCCCCCCCCCACACACAAAACAACAAATTGAAAAATGTTCGTACGCACCCACTTCATATCCATTCTTCTCGCTGATATGTAACTATTGATTGATAAAAAAAATAGCCGAGCAACTGTCAGCACTCGACGTGTCATTCATGCTTGAAAACTGCATCCATAAATGCGTGGCTCGCACAAAAACGTGTGCCGTTCAACGCAATGGCGCCAAACGAATCTGAAATTCTAAATTCGACCAGGATTCGACAAAGAAACACTTGTTATATGGATGAAAGCGATCGTGGCTGTTTGGCAACAGATCGATAATGAATTATAAAAGAAAGATTTCTTTTATATTTTTTTGTCGATACAATTTGTGACTTACAGATTGAAATAAATGTGCACAACTTGGAAACCTTATTTACGCACAAGGCCACAAGTTAGACATTTCGATGAAGTATAATGTTTAACAAATTGTCTCGCTAAATCAATTACGACTGAGTAGCGCCTTCGATACTCACTTGGTGACCCACGCTTTCGGCCTTGTGCCACATCTAAGCTACGCTTGAAAAATCACTATGCCACCACTAAGTGGTGTAATTGTTAGCCAGTTTGTCTAGCTTGATCAATTATGACTGAATAGTGAGTTCGATCCTTACTGGTTTCTCTATATCTCGGCATTGTGCTAGATATAAGCTGCGCTTAGAAAATCTCTAAGCCACCTCGATGTATTGTAATGGCCAACACGCTTGTCTTGCTAGATCAATTACAACTGAATAATGAGTTCGATCTTCACTGGGTGCCCCATACTTTCGGCCTTGTGCCAGATGTAAGCTACTCTTAGAAAACCATCACAGGGCCACACGCTTGAGGCAGACAAAAGGAAATAGTTTTGGTTAATTTTTGGTACAAAATCCAGACTCGCTCACTACCCATTGCTCCACGCCATCGAGCTTAAATTTATTTACTAACAGCGGGGCAGTTTTGAGAGAATTGGAGATTCTACCAGGATTCAGCATTGGAGGTCACAATCTTACCAACGTAAGATACGCAGATGGCACGGTACTTATAGCAGATACGGAAAAGAAACTACAATACCTCCTACAGAAGGTAGCGGAGGGGAGAGAGAAGAAGGAAGAAATCATAAATTACAAGAAGACGGAATGCATGGTCATCAGTAAATAGATGAGCCCAAAATGTGATTTGCAGGTCAGAGATACTAAAATCAAGCTGGTGCGGATGTTTAAATAGCTGGGAAATGTTTTGGCGAAGGAAAGTAGGTGCGACGCTGAGATCCGAAGACGGCTTGGGATGACGAAAGACGCATTCCAAAAGCTGGGCAGAGTATTGCGAAACAGCAGGATTTCTTTGGCGACAAAGAAAAGAGTACTGAGCTGCTACGTGACGTCTATCCTCTTATACGGCATCGAACGCTGGACCGTCTCCTCAAAGATGAAGAAGAGACTAGAGGCGACGGAGATGTGGTTATATAGAACGGTGCTAAGGATAGATGGACTGAGCATGTGTGCAATGATGAGGTCTTGAAGAAGTTCCAAAGGTGGAAGCTTATACTTAACATAAGGAAGAGGTAGATGAAATTTCTGGTACACGTGATAAGAAAGTAGGACCTGGAAAATCTGAAACACACTGGTCGATTGGAGGAAAGAGAGACAAGGGAAAGCAATGCATGTCATACTGCAAGTGGATGGCAGAACTTGGTCTGGTGGAGTTGGTAGAGGCAAGAAACTTATTGAGAGCTGCAAGGGATAGAAGGAAATGGAGAGTCATGATCGCCTACGTCATGAAGGGACACGACACATAAAAATGAATGAAGATTATCTTTGTTGTAATGCACAGAGTGAAGAAAAAAGCCACTATTTATAGATCGGTAAATACTAATCAATAGTTTAGATGCATTGCAATGTCACAAGTATAAAGAAAATATTTGATGGTTAAACTCGTTATTCAGTCAGCTTAGTTCCTTCATTACTTCATACGAAATGGCCTCCAAAATATATATATATATATATATATATATATATATATATATATATATATATATATATATATATATATATATATATAATTTGTTTTATATAAGCAATGTTTTATTTCGCTCTTATTACAACTAGAAACGATTTTAAGTGATCAGTCTCTTTAATATGTATTTCTGAGATGAGGTATTATGTACACTTATTTACATTATTCAGACTAGTTTCCTCATCTTTGGCGCTATATTTATTACAACGTTTTGGCCGTAGTACGCTCCGGCCTTCTTCAGATGTTTGGAATGCCGAAATGAACCCTTTATTTCGCTCACTGCGGTAGACTGTTCTAGTTCTACGTGCCATGTTTAATGGATGTCAGTTATCAGTTATCTCCTGTTATACCCAATATAAAATGTTAAATAATAATGATTTCCGGAAATACAGACAAAAACCCTATATTATAATGGATTTATCTGCCTTTTTTCGACATTTTTCCCGTCTCAATTTATCCGTCTTCAACTGGCTGGTCATTCGTCTTCTATCACGCACTTAATGCTAATTTTCACTGCCAATTGTATATCTTTGTCAATGTATTTCCTTTTGTTCGTGTGTGTATGCATATATATATATATATATATATATATATATATATATATATATATATATATATATATGTGTGTGTGTGTGTGTGCACGCGTATATATATCTATATATATATATATATATATATATATATATATATATATATATGGTGATGATGATGGTGATGAGGATGATGGACACTACCGTCACTTTTGACGTATGAGTGCGTTTCAGTTCAGTTTTTATGCTTATGTTTCGTATGAGCCGTCAAACCTGCACAGGTTTGACACACAAGTCCACATCAGTGCCATGCTGAAGGGCTGACCGTCGTATGGACTGATATATTGGCCGAAGATTTAGTGTTGGTTCTTAATGGTTAAGACGATTCTTTTCAAAGCTAGTTATACCACGGTGTCAGGTCTTTCACCCGTTTTCTCGGTTTTCAACAGCAAGTTCGAACACATCTATAGGGATGTTTGCAGCATTTAAATTGTATTTGAGTTTGTTCTTGAAACGTAACCAAGGACGGCCTACATTACGCTTACCATGAAAAAGTTGGCTACACATGATTATTTTCGGTATGTGATTATCACACATTCTTATATGATGACGAGACAATCTGAATTGTGAATGCATCATCAGAAAGGATACGATACCACCGATATATTGTGAATGTAAATTGTGAATGCATCAGAAAGGATACGATATATATATATATATATATATATATATATATGTGTGTGTGTGTGTGTGTGTGTGTGTGTGTGTGTGTGTGTGTGTGTGTGTGTGTGTGTGTGTGTGTGAAAAGTGTATATAATTATAAATAAATGTAAGTATGTATAATTATTTATATATTATATGCGCGGTTCTTATTAGAAAGCGCTCAATATCAGAGATAGAGCTAACATATTTGGTTGGATAGATGTGAGTTTGTATCCAACCAAATATATATATATATATATATATATATATATATATATATATATATATGTTATGGTCCGGTTCCTTGTACCACAGTGATAGTCAAGGTAGAACCAATAAAGAAGAACGCGAACACAGGTTTGGAATGACACAGATATATTACAAACAGGAATATGTACAGAGAAGTAGAAGTGTTAGTATGAACAATTAGGTTTATTAGAGAGAACAGTGTAGTCTCGACCAGTATCACTATTCCAATGTCTTGCAGTAATTGTCTGAACACGACTCTGTTTCGGACTGCCTCTGACTCGACTCTTGACCCGACTTGAACTACTGACTCTACTTGAACTACTGACTCAACTTGAACTACTGATTCGACTTGCTCTACTGACTCCTGAGGCGTAGTATTTATTAAGTATGGAATAGTTCATTATTATCATTATGGGTAAGATCCTACAAAAATATATATATATATATATATATATATATATATATATATATATATATATATATATATTGCTTATACTTTGGCAGCATGTTTTCATTAAGACATGACTCGTTAAACATTTTGGATAAGTTTTGTCTATTTATTCTTAATAGGTTCCTCTCATAATTACAAACGTATTTCTTAGTATCTTTATTAAAGGAAGACAGAAAATTACTTTGTTGAAACATATCCATTTTTTTTCAACTATTTTCGACATTAGCACAAAGTTATGCTCAGGGTCTTGGTTTTGTATACATCGTAAAATTTAAAAGTAAGTTTAACATCTTTCAATGAAAATTAAAAAGAAAAATCAGATGAACACAGCAATTTTGTCTTTGCAAAACCAAGACCCTGACGATGATATTGACCATTTCTTTTTATATAAATATAGATGTTTTTTACATATAAATTTTATAGTTTTGCATAGTTTTGTCTATTTTCTCAAATGTACAAGTCAAATCAAGAACAATTAATTTAATTTAATCTAAAATTCCCTTTTCTACTATATCTGGATAATTGATCTCTCACTGTGGTCAAAATCATTATTTTTAATTGCTTCTGATTTATAATTATTCACTTAATTAATTAATTTTGAAGTTGACATTTTTAACAATAAATGTTTTTTTCATCTGTGATGATCGAGAATCACAAGGTTGTAGCAAATCAAAATTGTCATTTTCCATCAACTCAGGCAGTTTTTAGGTTTCTTTGTTATGCAATTTGAATATTAGAATTTCAGTATAATACAGGCCCTTCATTTTAGATACATATCTTTAGAGTGTAAATTTTGAAGAAAAATATCATGCAGTTACTAATGAAATAAGTTGATAACTTACAATCATTAAAGGATATAATTGAAGTGTTTTACTTTTTACATCAAAAGTATCATATATATATATATATATATATATATATATATATATATATATATATGATGTAACAGCATAATTATCCATCCCACAAAATGTTTAGTATCTAAAAAAAGACTACTAAATAAATGGAAATCATTTTTCCGGGTTTTCATATAAGAAGTTTAGCCATTTTGACATCATTTTTCGTATGAATCACAGAAAAGCATTTGAGTTATTCAGATAAAAATAGACCAGTTTAAAAAGCTTTTCCATCAGAACCACTGTCTTCCCAAATGAGTATTGGTGAGAGAAACAATATCATCCAGATCTTCAGTTATATTACCAACATTCGTACACTGGCTTCCATCTCCATTGTCTATTCACGGACTATCAAGGGAATGTTGAATATGTTTAATAAGTGTTAACAGTAGAGAAGAAAACTGGATCAGGATGTCAAACCGGAAAAGGGATCATTATTTCAACTTAGAGCTAAAAGATCGATTAGAAAATATCAAACTCAATTCATAAGACATTTGTCACGTTAGAGAGGAGTTTCAACTATGACAGTGAAAAAATTACTTGAAAATGGAAATCGTACGTGAAAACTATAAGGTAATATGTTACTCCGGGACTGAAAGTTAGAAGGTTAGAGAGGGCGAAGATCATCTACAATAAGTGGGAAAATAATCCTGAATTATTATATATATATATATATATATATATATATATATATATATATATATATATATATATATGAACTTTATTTCAATACTTGATGAGCTTCCGATTCTTTGCTATGATTAACTAATGATGAACATGTCATTTTTGTTTATGATCGAATTCATTACAATACTTTTCATAAGCTTAGAGAGTAATTATATATTCTTATTGATCAGAGTACTGGTCCAATAGCGTTATAAAACCCGCGGAGTATCATAGTAATATATCTTTAATCATTTCTACGATACAAATGTCCAAATCTTAATCTCAATTAGACAATTTTGCTGTTACATGATTTGGACAATTTTGCTGTTACCCCCGGTATATATATATATATATATATATATATATATATATATATATATATATATATATATATATAAAGAGAGTGTGTGTGTGTGTGTGTGTGTGTGAGAGAGAGAGAGAGAGAGACGGGTAGGGAATGTAGGTAATGAGGAGGTACCCAAATTCTTTTAACGCAGGAGCTTCTTTCGGCTTAACTCCAGCCCCTGATACGAATAATATTTACGAAAGCACAAAATTCATTTTAGACAAAATAACTATGACATTTTCAGCGTACACGGGGAGGGATCATTGACATTCCCTACGTATTTATTTTGTGAGACGCAAGTTTCATTTAAACAGCTGCTTCCTAACCCCCCTCCTATCTCGGACTCTCAAGATAACCACAATCTCAACTTAAGTCTCATCAGATATCTACCATACATATCGTCATAATCTGAATTTCATCTTCTCTTCTGGTGTTAATTCAACGAACTAATGCAGTAACTGTCTACCCTGAATGCCTCTTCAGAATGGTAATACGTGAACATTAATTAAAAAAAAATATTAGATGCTGACAATTGTCTTACACTGATTATCCAAGCAGAGCTTACTTACTTTGGTATTCAAACGCCGAACAAGTGATCACTGCTCCTGTTGTAAGTATGAAAATATTCCGGCCTGGAAATCGATTAATACCACCTTGATAGTTTTCCTGTGTTACACACATGCACGTAACTCTCTCAGTCTTAGTCACACTTGGAACACATTTGTAACTTTCGATTCATCTTAAGTATATAAAATGCCTGTGGAATTTCTTTATTTGTATTTCCCTAGAAAATGATGATACCATAAAGCCACTTACTTCGGTACACTTATGTTCCAGAGAATGTGAGGAAATAGGAAATTGCTGGTAATGGATTCGGTGAAAAAAAAAAAGAAAAAAAGAAACTCACGTTGACGTCTTTGCTATTTGCTACTATTTGCGTGAATACTGAATGGTGTCTCCATCGACTTATTCACTCCTTTAGAGAGCAAAATCGGAGACGTGGGTAGCCATATTTGAAAATAATTTATCGGGCAAAATCCAATATCTTCCTTCATTTGGTCGTTCATTTCTGTCGGAATTTAACATAAGAACTTTTGTTATGTACAGACATCTATAGACACACATAAAGACATCGTATCTATCTATATATCTATCGTAGTCTGTTAATCTCTTTTCTTTTCTCAGAGTCAGTCTCAGTCGGATAGTATCTATCTATCTATCTATCTATCTATCTATATATCTATCTATCTATCTATCGTTGATTCTCTTTCTCTCCCTCCCCGTCTCTTCCTACACACACACACACACACACACACACACACACACACACACACACAAGCACAAACACACACATATAGAAGAACTGACCAAAATTAACGATAAAAAATAATGAAAATTACAAGTAAAATTCATTTTCTTCAGATAGTCATTCGTTCCTGTAGTTCACTGCTACTAACAAGCAGATTTGTTTTACTCCGGATGATGGCCATGCTGGCCGAAACTAGTCCAGGAATCCAATTGAAATAGTAAAACAAAAAAAAATATCAATATGCAACCCAATGTGCCTGAAAAATTTCAATTTTTTAATTCTCAATATTTTGTATTGTTCAATATATATATTTAAGACTATACAATATTTTTATAGATACAAATATTTAAGTAAATGGGCTATTTATAATAAACAGTATTAATAACCTTTTCCGACCTTAATGTTTCATAGAAAATATTCGTCTTCCCACAGGAATCGAACATGTATCCTCCACGGAACCGTCAAATAGCCTGACGGGCCTTAACCAACTGAACCACTTAGCAGGGTCGATTTTACTGCTTTAAAACTACAATCTTCCATGATTCTCTCACGTACATTCATATTTCATATATATATATATATATATATATATATATATATATATATATATATATATATATATATATATGTATGTGTGTGAGTTCATATCTAACTATATAAATCAGGTCATATTTATTTACATATCTATTTTTATATCTGATTTATGTCTGATTTTGATCGTATCTATCTATCTATCTATCTATCTATCTATCTAGCAAAAATCTCCATCATCAGGTAGGCATTTTGCTCATGTTATTGTGGCGATAATTGGGAAATCTCGTACTGCTATCTCTGAGTACAATAGGGACATTACTCTTTCATGTTATATAATGAGAAATTGAAAATTACTTTCTAAGGTAAACACGACGTAATATTTACGAATGTTATTGATATAACCAATTTATGAAGGACATAAAGAATAAATGGAGAACAATGTCGACATTTATACAGACGACTGTGTATATATCTAAATATATGAATTTGATTCTCGTGAATTGTAGTTTCGTTTACTTTTCATTGAAAGACATCTATAATTTTTAATTTATTTTCTTTATCACTTTATTAAATGCAGGTGCATACAGTAATTCAATCATTATAGAGAAAAACTATTTTTTAAAAATAAAGTTATCATTAGTACCATGAATGCAATTCTAATTTGATGGGCAGTATCTATTATCAGAATACTTTCTCCCCCTCCTCATCCTACTAATATTTATCTTCCTAATTATTCCTCCCTCCACTCCTCCTCTTCTTATTCTTCTTCATCCGCCTCCTCTTCTTCCTCTTCTTCTCCTCGTCTTACTAATTCTTCTTCATCCTCCTCTCCTCCTTCTCCAACTACTACTTCTTCCTCCTCCTCCCTTTATCCTCCACTTATTTTTGTTCTTCTTCTCCCCCTCTGTCTCCTTCTCCTAATTCTCATTCTCCTCCTCTTCCCATTTCTCCTTCTTCTTTACCTCTTCCTTTTTCTTCTTTTCCTCCTCCTCCTTCTTCGTCTACTGTTATTTGACGTGTCCTTTCGCGAAGAGAACGATCATGATCATCCACAAATTCTTATCCTTTCTATCTCTTTGTAGTGTTTTTCTTATTCTGTGTCTATCCCTCCTTTCCTCTGTTCTCCGATTTCTTTACACAAACTGTTTAGGTAAACTGTACTGTGTAATATAATCTTTTCCTGCAACACGAGAGACCCATTATTTCTGTAGCAAATTTAGCGACGGAACGAATATAAGAGTTTATTTTTATTTTCTAGCGCTGGGGTGGGATTTAAATCCATTTTGCTAGTCTTCTGCCAATGTTGCTTAGATTCTGAAAAATTTAATCCTGTTTACATTAAAACCACTATCTTCTGATACGTTCATTGTAATCATTCTGTTATCTTCTCATTACCTCTTTTCAAATGTCCTCTGCCATTGTCAAAGATTTTTATTGTGTTTATCTTGTCAACATTTCGAAGTTACATTATTTATATTATTCGGACTATTGTCCTCATCTTTGTCTCCATATTTATTACAACGTTTCGGCCGTTGTACGCCCAGGCCTTCTTCAGGTAGTTGGAATGTCGAACTGAACCATTTATTTTGCTCACTAGGGTAGACTCTTCTAGTTCCACGTGCCATGTTTAATGGATGTTAGTTATCAGTTATCTCCTGCTAATTTCCCTCTGAAAGTTCTCCACTGCCTTAACCGGGTATTGAACTCACACTCTTTGGGTCTGTCACTGGATCTAACCAACGCCTTTATCCACTGTGCCATGTGTCCTTGAGGAAAACCACCTGAAGAAGGCCGTAGCGTACAACGGCCGAAACGTTGTAATAAATATGGCAACAAAGATGAAGACAATAGTCCGAATAATGTAAATAATGTACATAATACCTCATCTCAGTAATATAGACAGATTTCCAAGTTAGTTTTTAACTTTTCAGCGATCACAGGTAAACTTTTCTACAAATTGATAGTGTTTAATTCACATTCCTCAATACTAGCTATTTTTGACGGACATCTTTTTTACGACCTATAACAATCTTTATATCTTTTAATTTTCATAATACATATCAATTAACCTATTATTAGATATATTTATTTTACAATACGATGAAATAAATAACGAGATATCGGATAGAAAATCACAAACCACAGTACAGTGTGTAAATATTTCATATGAAAGAAATTAAAATTAAGTAATCATCGTAAATATAGCCTGATAATTTTAGCTGTATCCATTGGTTAATATCAATTGTATTGTAAAATCATTTATTTCCATAATAAAATCTGACATAATGCATATAACACCATCTGAAATTGAGCTGCTTTATCCGACGGCATCAAACATTAAACCAACATTAGAATATAAATCTTCCATTAGTTATTGCGTCTACTGGAGAAAACAATCTACACACACACACACACATACATAAAAAACACACCCACTCACACACACAGATATTCATATATATATATATATATATATATATATATATATATATATATATATATATATATATATAACACACACATAAAAGACACACATACATATATACATACACAGAATCACACACACACACACATATACATATATACACTCAGACACACACACAAACATATATATATATATATATATATATATATATATATATATATATATATATATATATATATATACCCCACTTTCTCACACTCAGTGACACACACACACACACACATATATATATAAATGTATACACACACAAACGTGTGTGTGTGTGTGTGTGTGTGTGTGTGTGTGTGTGTGTGTGTGTTTATCTATGTATTTTAATAAGCCTACTATTTGCCTGTGACGGAAATATTCCTCCACGATCGTACGAAATGTCTAAGATCGTCAGGCTTCTTTGTCTGTGCTTAAGATATTTAATTTACAATATCAATAGCAGACGTTTTCTAATGGAACATTAATAAATATACGGCTTACAATGGATTGACAGTCGTAATCTATGTGTCCTGCCATGTATTTAACTTGTTTATTAAACGTTGGCTTTCTATGTATTCGTATTTCTCGGAAGACTCCTTCCTTACTTGCTCTGTAGACTCCCACATGATGAATCTGTAATTATTTCACTCTCTTATTTTACTTTCATGGCCCAACTTTTGATTAGATAGAAAAAAAGCTTCGCTTCGTCCGAAATTATTGTATTTTTTACTTTTTATCTTCTTGAAATCAAAACAACACAAATATTAAAAAACACACAACAGGAAATAAAAAAATATATTTTTCTTCATATCTCAATTTCTGATGAAGAATTAATATATAAAAGCGAAAAAATATTCATACACACACACACACACACACACATATATATATATATATATATATATATATATATATATATATATATATATATATATTTATTCAATAGCCATTTTGCAACACTCTGGGTGAAAATATTTCTCAAGTGTTCAGCACCATCACTTGTGAAGACACCAGAATAAATGGAAACAACATAGCTATTTTTGATTCTAAGATGTTATAACATGTTTATACTATAATTTTGTGAATAAATAATATTATTGCACTACTCTATGCAATTTATTTACTCTTTTAAGAATACTGTTTTGTTTTAGAATTTAATTCTTAATCCGCCTCCTCTTCTTCCTCTTCTTCTCCTACACTAATCTTATACTTCGTCTTCTTCCTCCTATACATACCTACGCAAAACACACACACATAACACACACACACACATATATATATATATATATATATATATATATATATATATATATATATATAAGAAATATATTTATGGGATAAAAGTGCTCAATATCAGTGATAGGCGTTTTGTGTAAATATAAAAGTGAACATTGAAGACAACACTTAGAGGCGACAGTCTGTTTCCTGCTAGCATCTAGTGTTGACTTCAATGTTCGCTTTTATATATATATGTATATATATATATATATATATGTGTGTGTGTGTGTGTGTATAGATATATTTATAAATGTTTCCTATTTATTGTTAAATCAGATATATAATTTTAATTCGGATATATTTTTCCCCCCTACTTACGAAAGTTACAGTTATAGACACAAGTCTATCCGGCTGTTTAGCTCATAGCTGGACGGGAGGAGACAGAAGAAATGGATTCAATCTTTTCAAAAGGCTATTTGCGTATAAGGAAATATCGTAAACACATCTACCCGATTTGCAATTCGGAGCCGGTATAATAATAAAAATATGTGTATAAATATTTGTTTTTTTTCCGTTTGGGTCTAGCTTCATTTAACCGTTACACATAGCATTTTAGACATATTTAAATGCAAACGCTTTAACAAATATTAGTTTGGAGTCGGCACACAAATATTGCATACCCCAGACAGTAAGCGGCTACATACAATGCCTAAAACAGTCGAGATGACATCATATATGGAAAATAATTTTGCGCATGTGTGTGCGTGCGCAGAGATACAGTGGTGTCTTGGACAGCAGCTGAGATTTAGGAAGAGGGGAGCCGAATTCGAATTCAAGTCGATTTCAAGGTATTTTACTTATGTGCATCTACCCCTGAAACAGCTATGACTTCATCCTTCCAGTTATGACAGACTGAGTCCTATATCCTCGAGTGGCAACCGGACTATGAGAAGGAAAACTCTGGATTCAAAACAAGATGAGGGTCATTTGGGCACATTTTGGCAATTGGTTCTCTGTTTTCGGATCTACCAAAAAGTGTGAATGGCTCTGCTCAACCGTCAGTACTATAATCAAATTATACGTGCAGTTAGTCTTGACTTTTCAGTTCTTGAAACTGGATCCTCATACGTCCAAATCCAACGGCAATTACTCCATATATATATATATATATATATATATATATATATATATATATATATATATATAAAGGGCTTAAACACTAGTGTTTAAGCCTTTTTATTATATCCTTATTCTGTCCTTCACATTGAGTTCTAACTGGATTCTATCTTCTTGGAATTTGTTTTTTATTCAAAAAAATATATGTATGTGTATGCATGTATGTGTATATATTTATACATTTTGCATATGCATGTGTATATTTACCACTAATATTATCAATATATATATATATATATATATATATATATATATATATATATATATATATATATTTAAAATATGGTTATTTTCGCTACACAAATAGTACCCCAACCATGTTTCAAAAATAGATGAATCTAAAAACCCTAATTTATTTTTTTTGCAAATAAATTGCATTTTAATGTTTCGGATCTACCAAAAAGTTGTATGACTTTTCAGTTCTTATCCTATTCAAATATTAATTATATATGCTCTATATATAGGAAGCACTATTTTGTTTAAAAATAAAATATCTATAAGAACACAGTTTTATATCTTACTGTTCTTTCTTTTTTATTTATATACACATATATATATATATATATATATATATATATATATATCAAGAGGGTTGCTGAATGAAGTTGTATGAGAGGAAGGGGAAAGTATCGTTTATTGTATTCATTTCTATGCTTGGCTAGCTCAGGAAGTTTTTGTGGCCTAGCATATTTAATAAAGAGTGCTTGAGGAATGCAATGAATTGCAACAACAAAGATTCCAATACAAGTTCTGTAAAAATAAGTGAAATAATAACAGAAAAATTGCAACATGAGCACTGGTAAAAAGTAGTTGCTGAGACATTAGTCTTATAAGTTCCAACAATTCATACACTGATGTCCTCAAGAATACATGACCAAGTAGATAAATAGCCAAAGTGACTAGAGCCAAAGAATTTTGAGTTCAGTACCTTGTTTCTGTAGTAGTGAACGATAGTTGCAAATTTAAGTTAAGGCGAAATAAGGAGGAGTCATGTCATGTGGAACTAGAACAATGTACTCAGGTTGTCGAAATAAAGAGTTCGTTTCGATATTCCAATCTCCAATCTGCCGAAATTCTAATCACCAATCGGCCTTATTGTTGTGAATATAAAGATGGGGACAAAAGTCCAAATAATGGAAACAATTCCTTTTCATATCCCTCTCATTTTCACATTACAACGTTCTCTGTTTCTTGCCTTTTCTATCGTTTATCTTTCGCTTTACTCTTTTCCCTTTTTTTTTCTTTCTTGCTCTTTTTCTTTACTCGTTGTCCCCTCTTGCCTGTCTTTATTGTCCTTTCTCTTTACTTTTTTTTCCTTTCTATCATTTCTTTTCTTACACGTTAAATTGATGCGATCTCCTCTCTACCTTTTATTTTTCTGCCAAACGCACTCATACACACTTTCTTTTTTTCTTCTCTAAATTTATTTACTGGCTGACAGTTCTGCGCAGGCGTCATCTGATGCTGCAAAATAATCCTTTTGTAAAGATTCTCTTCTTAACTGAATGTTCACTTACATTCTACCGTCAAAGTTAATAATTTTTTCTGTACCTTGATCGGCTTTACACCCAAGCATATTTTGTTTCGTCAACTCTAACTTCACCTTTTATTTGTATCTATTCTTAAATTTGGTCATTTTGAAAACAATGTAAGCACCTTCATAGATTTGTGTGACATGTCAATGCTTACACTTAAAACAATCATTAATATTTCGAATATATAAAAAACAACAGTTTTTTTTTTTTTGTTCTTGGTTGAGTGACTTGCATGAAATTCATATCTCATTTCGAACTGTTCTCGTCGAGTAAAATTCAGAAGTTTCACTACTGCGTTCCGAAATAGAAAATCTATTCCACTACGTGTCGTTTCGCATTCTTAAGGGATATCAACACTGGCCACAATGAATGGGAACAAAACCGCATAATAAGTTGAGATAGCATTAGAGATGCTTGTAAACTTATACGATTTTAACATTACCAAAATCAGAGAAATAATAAAGGAGATATAAACCAATGCTGATATACGGAATACATTGCTATGTACATTATTCTAAGCCTGCCAATAAAAAAGCCAGGTGCAAAAGGATTTGAGTGTCATCGGAAACTCAGCCTAATGTGTGGTATAACGAGACTAAATTCTGATGAATAGAGATCGGAGAAAAATTAGACCGGAAATACGACAAGAACATGGCGGTTTCGTTAAAGACCCCTGACGAAGGAATACGCTATTTATACTCAAAATGATATAAGAAAAACAATGCAAATTCAAAAGCGTATATACATATATTTATGAGAAAGTGTAAAAGCTATAATGTACGACATAAAATTAGAACTGCTTTCTTTTGTAAGTGTCAAATTATTCAAACACTCTTTTCTTTTGTAAGTGTCTAATTATACAAAAAAACTCTTCTCGAATCAGTCTTTATTTCTATGATGAGGCATTATGTACACTATTTACATTATTCGGACTATTGACCTCATCTTTGTCGCCATATTTTTTACAACGTTTCGGCAGTTGTACGCTCCGGCCCTCCTCGGGTGGTTGGAATGTCGAACTGAATCCTTTATATCACTCACTGGGGTAGACTGTTCTAGTTCCACGTGCCATATCAGTTATCTCGTGTTAATTCCCCCCTCCAAGTTCTCCACTCCTTAACCGCGTATTGAACTCACACTCTTTGGGTCTTTTCACATGATCTAACCAACGACTTTATCCACAGTGTCATGTGTCTTTGAGGACACACGGTACAATAAATAATACATAATACTTCAGTAACTGATATCAATTAAACGTGTAATTAATACTTCAATAACTGATATCCATTAACCGTGGAACTAGAAGACTCTACACCAGTGAGCGAAAGAAGTGATTCCGTTCGACATTCCAAGCACCTGAAGAAGGCAGAAATGTTGTAATATATATGGCGACAAAGAGGAGAACAATAGTCTCTTTTCTTTTGTAAGTGTAAAATTCCTAGCTTGATCTGAGTCTCTCTTTCTTGGTAAGATTCATAAATTCTGACGTCTTACATTTGATGATTAGTCATTTCTACTCGCTTTCCTTTACGACATTTTCTATGTGTTCTTCCAGTATTTTTTGTTTTCCACGACTTCCTTAATTACATCTTCCTTAATGCATTTCCCAATATGGTTTCATGTGAAAACGTCCTAATGTTATTTACTTTGATATGAAAACTTCATCGTCTATTATTAATTAAACATTTACCGGCTAATTCTTTATAAGACTTTTCACCAAGTAAGTTTAAAATACATTG
>CAHIKZ030004213.1:3690000-3700000 GCA_903632075.3 Acanthosepion pharaonis
TATATATATATATATATATATATATATATATATATATTCATCCTTGTTCACTGAATATCTGAAGCTGCTTTTATAATTCAGAATAAGAAATTATTGTTAAGTGAATTAATTATTTTTGATAATTGTTTTCACGGCAAATATATTTAACAGTTTAACAGCTACCGTTTTTATTTGCTGGCAATTTTTGTTTCTTCACTTGAACTCTCGCTGATCTCAAAACATTGTTAGATCGTTTGCTATTAAATCTATCAAGCTCCTGATGCATCCAGTATGCATAAAAATTTCCAGGCTCTCTTTCTTCATTATTTGTCATGGAAATTTTAAGTGTCTCTTGAAATTATATAAATGTCCTTTTTATTTCAATGTTTCGTGAAATTTAGCTCTGATATTCCTTGCATGGAATTCTATGTTTCCTCTTGTAGAAGCACATCATTGTTGTCTCAGAACTTTTCTTCATCTCTGAAGAAATTGTCCAACCTTCGGATTTTTTTACAGCATATCAACCTCAATGGGTTATTTAATGCCGGCAACATTATTATTGCTGGTAATTTTTTTTTTTTTCTAAAAAGATATTGTTAGTAATATTTTTTTTTCGAAAATGTACTGCTGGTATTAATTTTTCCTACAAAGTATTGCTGGTATTAAAACCCATTTTTATACTTTCATAGTGTTTTGACCCCCTTTAGAGGGTTAACTATTTGCCCATTTCTGGGACCCTGACAGGTGCTACCACCCAATCAGTGTGGACCTGAAGACACTAAATATTAAGAGGTGATTTCACGCTCCTCAAAACCTTGTGATCAAAGACCTTGCAGTAAGGAGAACTGCGTCCAGCCTTCACTGTCATCTATGATATGATATACCACCATCGCAACGTGTCTTGTGATTTCTCTATCAAATCTTCCGTCTTCTATAAAGAAAAAATATTCCCAGATATGTAAATTTTCCAACTTGTTTGATTTTGCCAACTTTAATTTCGTTACTTTGCGGCCATATCGCTTTGAAACACCGATTCTCGTACGGTCATCGAAGTTAAGCAAACTCGAGCCTGGTCAGTACCTAGATGTATGATCGCTTTGGGGATGCCACGTGCAGTAAGTTAGATGTGCAAATGATGTAATGGACAATGTATGGGCATTGAAAATCGGAAAAACGTGTTGCAATTCCAGTCGGTTTCGTTATATTTACTTAAGCGCCAATATCCCTGGAAAGGGCATGAATTCACACATGCCCCCAGCTATGGGTTAATTAGTAACACTTGTATAACTAAACCATTATTGTTATCTAAATATACTTACTTGTATAAAAATAGTTTCTGACTATAAATAACCTGGAAACGGATTGATACACCGTAGAAACAAATCACTCCATCAATTTTCTTACTTCGCATCTTAGGCTTTTACATTTACTGACATCCATAGATGCCGTCTTCTTACAATTAAATTTTAGTCATTTCATTTAATTTTCCTTTACTGCTGATTGCGTTATTTGTCTGCTATCAACACTGTGTATTCTACATATATTAGCATTGTGACAACCAATAATAAATCCCGGTAGAATTTCAAGATATCTTAGGATCGTAAGTTCCTTGGGAAATTTTAATAAATATCTGTCTATATTTCTGATATGAGGTATTATGTATACTATTTAAAATTTTTGGACTACTGCCCTCCTCTTTGTCGTCATATTTATTACAACGTTTCGGCCTTCTAATATACTCGGCTGACATAGAATGGAAATATTTCACTGAATCCATCGCTAGATATGCTACTAACAAAGATGGTTCACTGCCTCATTTTAGATTGAATGGAGAATATATTGCCTATCTTACATATTTAAGTCTACCATTAGTCCAGTATTTGAATATTGATGCCACATATGATCTGGTGCTCCTGCTGTCTGCCTTGATAGTTTTGGCTAAATCCAAAGATTCAGCAATATTTTGGGTCTTGGCTTGGCTTCTCAGCTTCAGTTACTTATTCAGCGTCGTAATGTAGCTTCCCACTGCCTTTTCTGTAAATACTGTCATGGCAATTGTCTGGATGAACACTTCGCTATGGCACATTTACTTTATGGATTGAAGCGCTGTACTAGATTGGCAGCAAGGTCTCATCAATTCATCATTGAAATGGGTTGATGCAACTGTACTTTCAATGCTAAAAATGTATTTTATCGAACTTCGTTGAACTCTTTGTCCTCTCCATGCTTACTAGTTAAATTATCTACTGTCATCTTGATACCTCTTCTCTTGTTCTCGCTCTTTAATATTGTTTCTCTTTTTCTTATTCTTTCGTACTCAATAGTACCTTGTGTCTTAGTAGCTTTAGTGCCTTGAATGGGTTGATGTGATTAAACAAAAGGTACAGTTAATTGGTTCGATTTAACACAAACTGAAATACGAAACGTAAAAAGATGTTTCCAAAAGGAAATTAAAAGAAGCCCTTCTCAAGAGTGTCTATTTGTATAATTTGCCAGTAAGAAATAATTACTGTGAATGTTCATTTGGTTAGATCGAGCTATCAGACATTAATCTGTGTGAATTAGTACACGGCACATTACTTCTTGATTGAATGGGTGTTCATTAACAATGCTTCATAATCAAAATGTCCTCATCTACTCGGCTCGTCCATAAGTTGATATGCTAAATTTGGCACTCACAAATGAACAGCCGACACTTCGGTATATTGGCAACATAAAGTTCAACAAAACTGAAAATTAAAGCAATATCCTTTATTTTTTATCGCTTCATCCCAAGCAAGCCAGTAAATCGCAAACGGTTGCTTGTACTATAAGAGAATGAGAAGACGTTAGTGAGGAGATAAACACAGTAAAAAACAGTATTTCGTGAAGACAGAGGATTGTAATTTAGGCTGCTTTTACATTTTTGAAGATTTTAGTTGGTACGGAAGCAATAATCCTGAAAAAATTTCCGAAGATGAGAAGTGGAAGAAAGTTAACTACTTGAATAAATCAGTGCCACCTTGGTAATTCATTGCTAAAATGAGGAGATATAGTTGCCTATTCCATATTACGATTGAATTCATGCGGTCCAGGTTAATATCATTCCTAAATAAATCAAGATTTTTGAGTAGTTCAAATGGATATTTCTTCATGAATTATAGAATGTTTTACATAGTCTAAGGAACATAGTTATTCGAAATTTCTTCATATGTAATACTAAATATTTTTTGTATTCAGAGGTAAAAATTTATCTAACAGTAATAAGGTAGGGTTCGATTTAACATAAATTTAATATTGGAAAAGCGGGTATAATTTAGAAGGCGATTTTTTTTCATTATAGCAATTAGAATATATACAGACTACATAATGAACATGAACATCAACTATAATTATAACCAAATATTATCAGTTCTGATCTGGCATTTTTTGGCTTCAGTCAGTTTCCTACCGACGCAATTTAGGTTCTCTTTGCATTTTCTATAAATAATTTCATGGCCATTGTTCCCATGACCTTTCCTTTTTGGTACCTCTATTTTACAAATTTATCTCGGTACTAGATTGGTAGCTTAGTTTCATCATTTTACAGTTGAGATATAACCGTAAGATTTATGCTAACATCTTCTCTGACACTTCTGGATTGTGAAACTTTCGTGGACCTCTGTCGTGCTAGACAATTAGTTTAGGAGAATCTATCATACGGCGTAAAACGGCTTCCATCTGCCTTTTCTATAATTTTTTCACGGTAATTGTTCTTAGGTAATTTCTTCTAGACTTTATGCATTTAAACGCAGTACTAGATTATCAGCAAGATATCATCATTTTACAATTGATATGGGTAGATGTAACCGTAATTTCTCACACTTTTCGCCTGTGGAACTCTCTACTGGCTTTTTGCGTTCTAGTCAACCTCGATCCTCAAAAATTTAAGTACTATATTAATTCCTATTCATTCATTGATCTCTCTTCTTAATAATGTTTTTTTTTTTCTTAAATTACTTCTATCTCAGTAACCCTTTACATCTTAGTGATTTTGTGGCCTTGCTTGGAGTGAAATATTTAAAAGAATGTAAAAATATGAATCATATGATATCATTATATATTCTATTACAGTTGCTAACCGTTATATTAACCCATTAACTGCCAAATTTTTTAATGCGCATTTTTGGCTCAGACAGGTGTTTTAGGAGTTTATTTATTCCTTATGTTTAATTTCGGTAGTTACCATTGTTATTTTTATAGAAACTAGAACATTAAATATATATGTGTATAAATCATCAAAAAATAATATTGATTAGAAATAATAAAAAAAAATAATTTTCAAAATAGTTATTATTTTTCTGCTTGTGAAATGTAAAATTACAACAGAAAGGGTCATTCTTACCGTTAATAATAAACACTTTAAAGGCTAAGTGTTGTAAAATATAGCTCTGCAAATGCAATGTGCAATTCCATGTAAATACAAGGAATGTAGTGAGTTTAATTTTAGCAGATCCCCAAATGAGGCTTATGGCAGGTAATGGGTTAAACTTACCTTCTGATGACAAATCACAGGAACAGCCATATATGAAAAGATAAGATAACATCACAAAATAAGTATAAACAACATTTCAAGTAAAATCTATTGTGTAAACTACTTTTCCGTTGGCAATAATTGTCGGCAATGCATATGATCAAACTGCGCCAATTCTTTCCATTATTTTATCGCATTGGAATTGTACCAAAAGTCACAAACCAAAAAAGCAACTTATCAAGAGACATCTTACCAGGCAGCATGGTTTGGCGGCAGCAGTGCTATCGATTGTTTCATTCTATTTTCTTTCAAAATATGGAATAATAACAAATCTAGATAAAGGTATCGGGTAAGAAATTGCTTACGGCCATTTGCGCGGGGCTTATCGCAACAGCACAAATTTGTAACGTAGGAAAGTTTTTTCACATAGATAAGATGGTTGGCAATTATTAGATATTTAACTGAGCAATAATCCCACTATTATTCGATTTTCAAATTAGATGTGTACAATATTACTGTCCTAAGTAAATGTGGCATCTATTATGTTAATGGCAGTGTTAGGAAACATTGTTCAATATGTCGTGCTACCCATCTTTACGCCAGAATCATTCTTAGAAATTTAAAGGTCTAACATTGGTGAACGCATTGAATGACATGAAATGGAAAGATTATATTGAATCCATTGTTAGATGTGCTACTAAGAAAGTTGGTTCAGAGTCTCGTGTTAGAAAATTTATTCTCCCTTCAATCTATCTTACATATTTATAAGTCTACCATTAGTCAATGATTTGAATATTGCTGATACATCCGATCTTGTGCTTCTACTATCTATTTAGATATACCTGATAAAGTGCAAAGAAGAATCTGCAATTTTATTGGTCATGACCCGGCATTTTGACTTCATTTACTTAAATGCCGACGTAAAACGGCTTGCTTGTGCTTTTCGTTAAATATTTTAACGTTACTTGTTCTGAGATTTCCTCTAAACTTTATGAAATGCGCTGTACTAGATTAGAGTAATGATCTCATCATTTTACAAACGAAATGCCTAGATGCGTAAGTTATAGGCTAACAGTTTCTTCTCTGGGAATTCTCACTCTTGGAAATATCTTCCGATTTCTTGCTTTCTAAGCAACTTTGATTTTCAAAACTTTAAATTAAATGTCTGTCTATATTTCTGAGATGAGGTATTATGTACATTATTTACATTGTTCGGACTATTGCCCTCGTCTTCGTCGCCATATTTATCAAAACGTTTCGGCCGTTGTACGCTTCGGCCATCTTCAGGTGGTTGGAATTTCGAACTGAACCCTTTATTTCGCTCATTGGGGTAGACTGTTCTAGTTCCACATGCCATGTTTGATGGGTGTCAGTTATCAGTTACCTCGTGATAATTTCCCTCTGAAAGTTCTCCACTGCCTTAATCGGGTATTGAACTCACACTCTTTGGGCCCTGTCACTGTGCCATGTGTCCTCAAGTACACATGGTACAGTGGATAAAGGCGTTGGTTAGATCCAGTGACAGTCTGTTACCACTCGGTATTGTCTTCAATGCCCACTTTTATGTTTGCATAAGCTTTGTCCTTTATATTTAGCACTTTAACCAATAAATATTGCATATTTCATCGTACGGATGTGTCTTAAGATCATGATCGATACAAGTTACCTCATGTATTTGATGCTATATATGCATATCAATATTTTAACAGACAAATAGTATTAATGAACCGTTTTTGTAGATCGTTCACTCTATAATTATATTTCCGTAAGATGTAACGAACATTTTTAGCAGAATTTTCATAACAATTATTTATAGAATTAATTTTATCTCATACTACTTGAAAATGTTGGTATCTTTTGCTGGGATTTCCGTGTTCATTACACAAACGGATTGTGGGGATTCAGAATGCGATTATCTCCTGTTGGTGGAGATAAGTCACATTAGTCAGGTGGCGGACGCTTAGTGACGTCGCATCATAGAGTCATGAATGTGGCCAGTCATTCAGTCATTAAACATTTCTGTTCGTCCTGCCCATACATCCACCCCGGATAGCCAGCTGGCAAATGCTACAACTTACAATTCCACGGTGCTGTATTTTTTTTTTTTTTAAATATATCTACCCCAGAGTCCTGAACGCAGTCCGTAAGTAAGAAAAAGAAAACAAACACGCTGTTTCTCCTTCCTGGAACATATCCTCACCTGGCATATAGTAGATAAATTGGACGGCTTGAATCTGGATTCCTAAACATGGCTTCTCCAGAAATAGAGAAGAATCTCTATATTTTATGTAAGACCCTATCTTATCGTACTCTTAAATTCTACTTGACAGTGTAGTTATATGATATATCTCTCTCTGCTTCGGACACTTGGACCTAAGTGTATATATATATATATATATATATATATATATATATATATATATATATATATATATATATACTACACACATGGAAGTGCTATCTGATGATCGGCGTCCTTTAAAAGGACTCTGGTGAAATAAATTATTATAATGGTACCTTAAAGTGGTCTGTTTTTCTTTTAAATTTATATATATATATATATATATATATATATATATATAGAGAGAGAGAGCGAGCGAGAGTGAGAGAGAGAGAGATACTAGTTTATATCTTAAATGTATAAAAGTCTCTCTGAGTACGAGACATGTTTTCCATTCCTTTTCCTTTTAGCCGTTCCGTCTGTGAAATACTCTGTAATTATATCATGCATATAATAATACCCTTAATGGGGAAAACCTAAATTGGAGAATATATTATACTTCTAAATCCCTCCTGTTATAGGATTAAGTACAATCATGATTTCTTGTTTATAAATAAATCCAAACTTTACAAGTAAATGAAGTATAGATTTCATTAACGCAACATTTTGTCTACCTAATCAAAATATTTTGAATAAAAATACAGGGTTCTTGACATTCTATGATGTTCCCGAGGACTTACTCAATGATTTTTTTAATTTTTCTAATGTTTTGACTTTACATTACTTTAAGCACTTTTTGATTGCTTCAAATATATTATATTTGAAAATCATTACAGATACCATCTGTATTAAAATTAATGATGGAAAAGAATATTTCTCTTGGATAAATATCTAGAAATTCCGGAGGCTATTCTATTAATGAGAAATATTTTTCTTCGAAATATATTAAGCAACAGCCTAAAAGAAAACCTGTTGTAAAATGCTGCTTTGATATTGCATGTTTAAAATCCTACAACTATATTTATTGTCGAGATCATAATACGAAAAGAAAATGAACGTTTCAAAATTGTTGGTATAAACATAAATAGATATAAAAGAAAACACTTATATTTTTTTATATAATTTCCTGAAGTTATTCTATATCTTGGAAAAGTTCAGGAAGTTTTCTAGAGAAACAAATTGTAACTTAGCAGAACTTCAGGCATTGATTGATGGGAATATTATGGATCTCAAGAATCATTGGATTCTCTTTTTTATTTATATATATTTTTAAAAAAATATTACACATAATTATTTATGAACGGTTATTTCCGCCTGACAGCAAGGCAGATTCCAGTTGATAGTTTTTATTGACATAAAAGCTATATATGTATTATATAGGAATAAAGTGTTGTTGCCGACACTTGAATTTGAACATCGCCAGTGAGCAAACAAAGGTGATCCCATAATTAAATTAAGTGAATCACGTGACCATAGAGAAAACTCATATAAGTAGAAACTATCGAGATGTCTAACGATCTTCATTTCTAGTCTATTCTCTATTACAATACGGACCACTATTCTATAAAGTATTCATTATATTAATTCTCTATTCGGACCACTATACGGATTACTATTCGAGCGCGTATTATCGAACAAGTATTCTTAGTGTGAGTGATATTCGAAGGCAACTGACACCAGTATTGTTCAACGGCGTACTATAGTTGTATATGCGATTAAAATCTCTCTACTACAAAGAGTAGTGACAACGATTATTCGTTGGCATAGCGAAACGTTGTTCGTTGAATCACAAAACGATGGGAAACCATTTTCTACATAAGGATCAAAACATTATGTTAAACAATTCCTGTGGGTTGAATTATTATGCATAGCAAATTAAGGGCGATTCAATGCGTAGATTTTAGTTTTGTAACTTTATCGACTTTAAAAGTGATTCTATAACCTTCGTAACAAGCAAATAGTATATGACATTGTAAAATACAATTTCATAAAAAAGGACAAACCAATTAACATTTTCAACCAGATTTGAAAAAATGGAAGAAAGGACAAGTTATATTTGATCACAATTGATTAAAATGGGGTTATTTTACGATGGGAAAAAACCATGAAGTAAAGACTGATTTAAATCCATGTAACTGTTAATTAATACCTGCAATATTAAAGGAAAACCGAGAAGATTGTAATTTGAAGTTACAAAAAAGGAAAAAAAGTACAAAATATAGAGAAGGGTTCGGTTAAAAAAAAAAAGTTAATTTACAATTTCATCATATTTAGTAAAATAAAGCTATATTGTTTTTAAAGATGTCTTTCAATATCATGTTAAGTTAAAGTTTGAAAGACAGCTAAGCATCCATTGGCCGGGAATAATATAATGTCGAGTGCGATGTTTAAATTGGCACGATTTAATATTTTTAATTTCGTACAGCGCATTGTTTGTTTTTGATTTTGTCGACTGCACCGTGTAGTAGGGAAGTTCCCCGCTGTCAATGAGGAAAAGGTGCAAAAGGATGCAATTCACTCCGCCAGAAATTTGGAAACGGGATTCTGTACTACTTAGCTGTCGCACTGGAAGCTCCAAGACAACCATTGCAGAATGCTTGCAAGTGCAGAGGATCCAGAAAGAGTTGGATGAGTCTAATTAGGATTACGATGGCACAGAAGCTCGGAAAGCTCACTCTTATCATTCTCATAAGAAAAGAACTTTTGAATATATTGGTGAGTTCTTGAAACTCAGCACGGAGTTACACTTCAAGTGTCTTGAGAAAGGACTTCTGCCCTGGGTTAAGAGATTGGCTGCTGGAAGACCCTATATCTGGAAACAGGACCTGAAACATGCCGCACAAGGGGGAGAACCAAGTCTTGGCTGTCAGACAATTTCTGAGACTACATCACCCCTTATATTTGGTCCCCTAACTCCCCAGAATGAAACCCCCCCTTGATTATTATGCGTGGAGCGCAGATGAGCGAGAGACCAATAAAACTACTTGTAACACCAAGGATGAACAGAAGGCAAGGATTATGGCAGCATTCACCAACTTAATCAAGTAGATTATCCAGAAAAATTACTGAGATCCCAAAGTCGTCTGAAGGTCATCGTTGAAGCCAATGATGATTTTATTAAATATATCTACTCGTTAGTATTTCAAGATATTTTTGTGTAATTTTGATAAACAGACCTTTTAAAATGAAATGTCATTTTTGATTAAATTAGGCGACAATTTTTCATCGCACCATGTACAAACTAATTTATATACGGATCAATAAACTTTAACGGCCTTATAAACTTCACCAAAAGGTGTTTGTTCTTT